>JAGFPH010008103.1:38964-59095 GCA_018207615.1 Philaenus spumarius | reverse complement strand
ACTTCCGACCTCTTTCCCTCTAACCACGGATACGAAAAGCTACCAAACAATACCCGATATTCAAACCTGGGATCTTATGATTAGGAAGCGTGGTGTCGCCCACTCGGTTAGTTACAAGTAAAATTAAAAGCAATTACATCCGATCCATGTAGGCGTGGTTATAACAAGGTAGGTACATCGCTACTAGTCAAAATAAGTTCAAGCTCGGTTTCGTGCAAGCAACTTTTATGCTGTTAACACAATTTGGGTATTTTTAATTTCACTCGGTTGAAACCAATTCTTACCAATCTTATTTTCTGTAGAAAACAAATTATAAATGTTTATTAAAAACGCTGAACATGTAGTGCCAAAATAGTTCCAATACAAAATGTTCGTGTTTGAGTGGCGGCCATCTTGGACTTTATCCTGTAAGATCTATGTTAAATTTAAAACCCTTTATTTAGTATATTTTGTATCATAAAATTGTTTGCAAAGTCTCATTTTAACCACAATTACGACACACATCCGTTTTACGTTTTAAATTGTTTTTTAATATCGTTCATCGTTTTGTAATTGATATTTTTTAATTACCAAGTTTTAATTTTTTTCTCACACAACAAAAAATGAATAATTAAAAGAAGATCGCAAGCCGGATCCGTTATTTTGTAAAGAATGTTAATGGATACACCACGAAATTAATTACAAAAGATAGATTTGTAAAATAGTTTTAAATGAGGCGCCCAGCTGTAAATAGTCCACTGTTTGGATACAGTTTTGGGGTTAAGCGTTGGAGTCGCCGCTGGCTTTCTCTTTCGCTGGAGCAGAGCCTTAACTTTTGGTTTTTTGGTAAACAGCTTTTGGTCAGTAATTTAATATATAAGGTGGACATTTTGAACAGAGGATTTTCAAACACGGATCAAGTATTTCAATATAAGTGAAATTGCGCTGTTGGAATGACGCATCGCAAAGTACGTACATTCCAACTGTTTAAACATGGCACGGAATGTTGTCTTTTTATGGTTAAAATATGTTCACGCGGAATAGCGCGGTTAGCACATTTCAACCGTCAAAACACATTTGTAAAGAGAACTTCGATACATCGTTTTTATTAAATCGATTTATAACATTATAGCGTTTAGTCCACGGGAAAGCCTTAGTAGCGAATTTCCGTATGAAAAATGAGATATTCGAGTGACTCATGTGGGGGGGATCTTTGGTCGAGAGTGGTCAATGAGCACCGATCATGGTATACGGAACACTTTTTGTGGTGTCGTTAAACATTATATATACAGGTGGTCCCAAAAGTCTATATATGGTGTTATATTTCTTAACCATTGCATGTTCGCTCAACAAAACTTGGTACATCGTTGCATCTTCTTGGGGGGGGGGAGGGGGGGGCAGGGAATTAAAGGAAAACAGGAACACAGGTTGAGTTGTACATCTTAGAACACAATGCCGCGAATCAGACATCTAATATTTAGCTTCTTGAAAATGGCTTAATTTTACTTACCGGCATTAGCTTTACAAACTAAACTACGACAATCCACACTAGAAACGCTTGCTGAGATGCTGCAGAGCGTTATGATTGGTTACTACGCCCGCCTAGCTTACTGCCAAACTGCAGAAGGAAATAGTTTGAGCATTTATTGTAAACAAGGTAGGCTTTTATGGATGAGTATTGGTTATTGTTATTTTTTAACATGTAATAAACATTTATAATTTAAAATAAAAATTGTTCCTCATCCTCTTCGTAGACAGTTCCCACTAAAGGTGATATGTCACTTCGCTATCCAAAAAACTGGTCCTACAGCTAGTGTGGATTGGAGTTTTGCTTTTAAAGCTTACGCCAATAAGTAAAACTAAGCCATTTTAAAAAAGTCCAATATTTTAAACTAAACGGGCACAATTTTGTGTAGGGTGAACCATTTTATGTCTGACTTGAGGAGTTGTGTTCTCCTAAGATAGACCTTTAATTTGAAGTACAACTCGACCTATGCTCCTATGTAAGACTTCCTGCGGGCCGTCCCCCTAAGATAAGACAATTTGTAATTGCTTGAAAATCAGCTGTTCTGGTTGAGAAACGATTTACCAAGTTTTGTTGCGTAATCTGCAATGGTTACTAAAATATAACGCCGTTTACATACTTTTGAGACACCCTGTACCACATTTTTTTTAAGTAAAACTTTTTTGAGATTTTTCGTATTAAAATGAAAGTTTTTATGGTTTTAACTGAAAAACAAACGCAGAAGATTATTCTGCACATTATGTTTTTTTTACACTACCTTATACCCGGGCTGGTTCCCCAAAATCTACCCAAACGTAATTGTTATAACTGTACCCGGTTGAAATCCAAGTGGGGGTTTTTTACCTTGGACCCGACGCTTTTTTGTTCGATTTCGGCAAGTTATTTTCTTAAACCATTGGTCATGTTACTCTAAGATTTTGAACTGCACTCGATGTTACACTGCAAGTTATTTTATTTATCACAAATCTCTTTAAAAATTAAAAATGGGCCAGTTTGAAAAAAAACCTTACTAAGATAAAAAATATTTCTACAGTTTAATTAGTTCAACCTTTTAGTTTGTTTGATTAAGAATACGATAGCGGTTAAAGTTGTCATAAAGGACATTTGTCTCAATACTACATTTTTCGATATTGATTTATGTCTTTAACAATCTTAGAGTGTGCACATATTGCGTAGAATATTTCTCAAATACATACAATCGGAAATTGTAGAACTACTATTAACAATAGGATACAATAACAATAGACAACCCTTAATTAAATACCTCAAGCTTCCCTACACCGAACCGGGAATGGATTTTAACTAGTAAATCTATTCTCTTCTGCAAATAGGCTGTGGTAGTTTAAAGAGCTCCTTAGATGCTGGTTGATTAACTTTGCTATTAAAAGAAATGAAATGCGAAAGCAATACTAATTGAAAATACGTATATTTTTACAAACAAGAAAAACTAAAAGATTACTAAATAATTCGACCACTCAGCTGAACCGTTAACGTGAGTTGAGCGAATTGCCAAAATTAAGTTTATTTAAACAACTATCTGGGCAATTTGTCTACTCACGAAGACGTTGAATAGCTGCCTGCGAAATATATTAGTAGGATTAGTTTGTAACAAGCTCCGACCCCGGCTCAAGCGCTTTTTAGTTGTAAGTTTGCGCATCGACCTTTTACCTCGGAGTTGTTAGTGCTTTGCTTCGCTCGCAGTGGTTTCCTTCATGGTGGTCGGCCTCGTAACACAAGCTGACCAACGATAAAATCACCAAAGTGGATTTGAACCAAATACTTTAATGGTATTTTACGACTATGTGGAGAAACGAAAGAGACACAAAAAAAGCAAATGTGTAGAATAATATCCTGTTTATATTTTTACATAAACCCCGAAAAGGTTTCATTTTAGTAAAAGATTACATCTGGTCAAAAAGTACTTCTGGTTGTTGCATTTTTCAAGTGATAACTTCTATTGGCCCGGTAGACACAAGTGAGAGCGTGGAGAAGGAATAGGCGATACATAGTATATATAAATAAGTAAGCGCGTGCTTCCGTGTTAAAATTTAGCTAGTAACGTTGTAAACGTAATCCTAAAGGCAATTCGCCCGGAAACCGTGCTCTTTCTTACCGCGACCGGTATACAAAATTACAGTTTATATAAACTTCAAGCTATTAGAGACTAGGAACGTTTTAACTCAAAGTTCCTTGTAATAGTATAGCTTCTCGGCCTCTTGGCTAAGGATCAAAGTGTAGTATCTGTTCTTATCAACTTAATGTGTGAGTATAGTTTGAATCGTCGTGTGTTCTAAATATTTGATATTGTGTTGGTGCGGTCATCGGGGAACGTTGTTTTGTGCTGCCACCTGCGATTACTCAGAACTACTAGCCCATAGGCTGTTTACTCATCGTAACTTCGAGTATATTGTACATCGGTGAGCGTTTTAATTTTTTTATTTGGCCGTTTGAATACTTTTAGAATCATTTGATTAAATTAACAGTTAATTTGAATAAGTCAAAATATAACTTAAAATCATTGTCTTATTTTTTAATAGTACTAAAATTTCTGTTATAAATATTTCATCACCTCTTTTCACGTGATTTACTATTTACATAGAAAGTGACTCATGCTATAGATAAGAGTGTTGAATTTTCTTTGTTGGATTCGTTAATACAAGACTTACCTAGAAAGTCGGTAAGTACATCGACAGTTACAATTAATTGTATTTATTATTATTTTTAAGTTGAAAATGTATAACCTTTGATTACGCACTTTTAAATGTGATAGACAGAAAGGAAATCATATTATTATTTTTTTAATTAACACTTTTTAAGATAATTAACAATTTTAAATAATTAAAAATTCTAATTTTTTTTTAAGTTTCTACAATTTCTTATAAATTTTAGGAAATTTAAAATCATATTACATTTTTTTAGTAAAATTTTAAGACTTGAATCTATTTTAAATAAATGGAATATGGTAAATTTTCATAATGATTATTTATAATTTGATATAGTTAGATTATATATACATGCTTGAAATGGAATAAAAATGTGTCGTGTATAATGTAGGAAAATATATTAAATATTGTGTTCTGCAGATTTACTGATAACTGAAAATATACTTAAATTACTAAGTTACAAGTTTTAGGAGTTAAGAACAATTTGTTATTTGAATAATTAATTAACCAATTTCAAAATATAATATAATATTTTTTACAATATATTGACTTGTTTAATTTGTTGACCATTATTCTCCTCTAATATTGATACAAATATAAATCGGTCATAGAAGTTATCACTTCCTACTACTTATGGTCACATAAGGTACATATAACACACGCAATTTTTAATTTTTATTTTACTAACGAACTCGTTCAAGCCACTTAGGCAATTTATGTGTGCACCAAATTTGGACCAAATCAGATGTAAACTGTGGCCGTTTGAGTGCAAATACATATAGGGCTACAGGGTGAAACAAAATTTCCGCAATCCCTTTGTAATTTTAAACCTGATATACGTATTAACTCCAAAATTGCAGGAATTTAAATTGGGCAAATTCTGCACCTTTTAACGTTATGAATGCTTTTTAACCTTATTCGGTTAAAGGGGAAGCTGTACAGATAAAAAATGTCAAATAGCAACCCTTATTGTGTTATACCTCATTTTAAAACCCTAGTTGAAAAGAGAAAATTGGCGAGAAGTATACCACTCTCCGATCATGCCGAAGTCAAGAGGTTCCGATTGTTCCATCTTTCAATGTTTTGTATTCTCTATACAATTAGATGCGTATAAATTTAAGATAAAAAAGATTGCACATTTTTTTTTAAAATCTACATTTATTAAATTATGATTTAGAAAACACTTACTGCCAAGAATTTTTGTCATATTTATGAAAATGGGAACTACTGAATACCAATTGGAAAAATCTAAAAACAGTTTGAAATTTATAAACAAACCAATATCCGCAAAAATGACATATTAATGATACACTCAAATTTAATTCAAATTGTATACAGTAGGTATGTCTAGAAAATACCGTTGCAAATTTCACCGGGCTATTCTATAGATGAAAATAAGAGAAAAAGTTCCAATAAACATAAGTCCGGAAATGGAAACGTTCTTCTGCATTCTTTAAAAGGGGCAGCCATTAAAATGTCAATGTGAAGTACCTCTAAAACCAATAACTTTCCTGCTATAACATTTGTCATAACTTGATCAGTTTAGAAGTTATTTATCATCCTGCATGAGTTTTTTCTTTAACATTATCTCATGAAAAGTTTAAGGTAAATTCATGAAACACAGCATGCATATTTATCACGCCAGTTACACAATTTTATTTTGTAGAAATTATTCGTTCAAGATCGCGGAGGGTCAAACTTGTCAAAGTTACAATAATATACATGAACAAATTAAAGGTTTTTCGACAAAATGTTAAGATAATGCATAACGAAAAAAGTGTTATTAATTGGTTGCTATGGCAATGACAAAAATTTAAAATACGAGTAACGAAAAAAGCGTTACGAAATTGGTTACTGTGACAGTGAATTATGTGTTTGGTTGATCAATTTAAATTAAGAGACGATCGGTTCCGTCCGGCGTAGTTCAGATATTACCGTCAAGCGCTGAAATTATAGGTTAGGCCTAGAAAGTAATTTTAAGACTAGGTGTAACCTAAAATAATTGTATGTATGTTGCCGTAAATACAAGTAAAATAAATTAAACATACAAACTATAATTTTAGGTTAGGCCTAGGCAGATGAACAAACGTTTTATGTTTATTGAATGTATTTACTGTACAATGAATGGACATTTAACTGTGTTTACCCTCTTAGTTTTGATGTTATAATTAATTCTAACATTTAACCTTTATTATAATTACATTTAACGTATGGAAACAGTAAATATTTGTATAAAAAACAATCTAATAACAAACGGCAATTGAAAGATTAAAATTATGTGTGTATGTTGCTGTTAAGGTTGGTAAAAGAATTGAAGAATTGAAGTTCGCGAAGAACTTCGTCCCTGACAGGGGTCAAACGACGCATACATTTACTTTTCCTACATTCACGGAAAATTATAATTGAAACTACTTTCAACCATTCACTAATTCCGACCCTAGGTCTCATCATAAGGGTCACTGCGTAATGGCTCATCTTTCCAATGGATATTCGCAAATAAGCTTCTATTTCGTACTCGGTTGAGATAGATAACTCTGGGATCAGCTGTGAGTAGAACGATTTCCTAAATAGTTGGTCGAAACCCTAAAATATGTAAACTTAAATGTGGAAATCTAATTTACTGAACTCACGCAAGAAGTTCAGCTTTTTGGTTGAAATATAACATTTGGGATGATTTTGTTTTTCAAACTCCATGAAGCGATACGTCTTAAACGATGAACTAAGCATTGTTTGCACTAGTAGCCTATCTTGTAAATAAATTACTTTGGTGGGTTTATTTTTGTTAAATGCAGTTGTGCATGTGCCACAGTTTAAAGATTGCTTTTCATTTTGATTTAATAAATACGTATATATTTAGTGTTAAACAACTGAAATGGTAATATTTATTTATTAATTACAAAAATGTTATTTCTGTTACTTTTACGATAAAATAATCAGTGAATGGAGAGTAGTTAATCAAACTACGAAACAAGTGCAGAATCGATGTATCGATTGTTGTTCTGAGTTTGGTTAAACTTCTAATTGAAATATTTAGTGTTTAGGTAACGTAAACTGACACTCCTAATTTACGTAAAACTACGTTTGTCTGGCTAAAGCAATATTGAATGGCGTGGTAAACCGAACAACAAGCTGCTTACTATTGCAATGGGTATAGTTAAACTATTGAGTAATTATACAGATCTTAATATAGTTTATGCTTTGCCCTCAGAAATTAATAATTAAATGCAAGTAGCATCTTCTGAATAGTATCCCAAATTTGAACTTAATCGGTTAACCTTTCTAGATATAATATAATGTATTTAGTAAACAAAACAAAACAAAAAAATGTAGGCTATATCACTTTAAAAGAAGCGGCCTTAGTGAGTCTCGTATAAACAAGTCCGTTTCCCGTTAACACGTTCAATGCTATAAGAGCTCACATGTGAGCTTGACAGTAAACACTATGAGAAGCGGCCAACACACAGTGTATTACACGCCAACCCCCGTATTGGGAGTATTTTCAATACACAGAGTATTGCGTTTTAAGCCTATTAAGTGATTATACATAGAAAGGTTCAAAAATAAAAAAAATAAAGTAATTTCTACTCATTTAGGCTATAAATATGAAAAATAAAAGTAATCTCCTTCACTCGATTCGACGTTTACCGTGCAGTACAGAGCACCCATAATCCATGTTATCCATACAACAGTCTCAGCGATATTAGCCAACTAAAAACCTCAACTCCCGGTTAGTTGACGCAACCAGCATGACAATAAACGTGATGTTCCTTGTAATGGTAATAGCATGTCTATTCTCCCGTAAAACCTGTATTGCACGGTGAACGTGGAATCGAGTGTAGCATAGGAAATACGAAATTTGTGTAGCAGTGAACGTGTTAAGCCTACATTCAATATCAACAAGAGCACAACGTTACTCATATTTAGTTTTATTATATTCTACTATTATTTAAATTTACAATTATATTCTTATGGGATCACAAATAAACACTAATAGGATATATTTAAAACATATTTTAAAGAGTAACAAATTTAATACTCTGAGGTTCACTCCCAGCCATATAACAGACAAAACAGCTGTTCAGATCAAAAACTTAGCAACACACAGAGACGTCACTACGGAAGGAGGGGAGGGGGTGTCGCCACCAACAATCCTCAAATCAAAAAGTTGGAAAGCAAATTGTAATTTCCAAACCAAAAATGTTGGGCAAATCCTAATATTTCTGTACCAAATAAATACATTGTCTTTTAAATGATGTTCTGGGAAAATTAGTTCTAAACCTTGTTGTTGCGACAACACTAACATGCCATGCACTGCGTCAGGCCGCCAGAAAAGTGTTGCCAATTAGTTTTTTTTACAAAATGGGTAAATTTTTACATTGCGGCAAATATTGGGGAAAAGAAATTGGTTAAGAAAACATGGGGAATGTTTTTCCATAATGTGATGAACATGTTAAAAGTACCGGTACTCAATATAGCACCTGCAGTGTTAAAATCCCTACTTAGAAAAGTCCATAAAAAAAAAAATCATAGGGTGTGCCTCCAGGGCCCATTTTTATTGGGGCTTATTCCACACAACATAACCCAGTGCGAGTTTGGGACTCGCACACTAAAGTTGAGAAATATGGTTAAAATTGTTGGGAAAGTTGAGATTTTAACCCCCCCCCCCCCCAAATCATTTGTAGTAGCAACGTTCCTGGCAGCACATGTTTCTATCCATTACCATAGCAACCAACTTAACAAAATTTTACAATTGGTTTATTTTTCTTCACAACCAACGGCTTTTTAGGTTAGATTGACAATCTAAAAACAAACTAAAATCACTGTAGTATATAGGCCTAATAAAATTCAAACATCTGTTGTTACACATTATAAATAAAACTGCTGATTTGGATCAAAAACTTGGTATAATTTTTGGTCAGCCCTACAATGACCTAAAACACATCATTTAAAATTTAGAATCATGTAATTATTCTTCGCACCTAACACGTTTTTAGATTATATAAAAGCAATCAAAATACTTACTGTATTATAAGTCAAACATCTGGTGTTACATATTATATTGTTTACTTTATTCGGTAATATTAAAGTTTGTTTAAAATGTTCATCATTGTTTTTTTTTTTTTTTTTTTTATATATTTATGGTGAAATTACAACGTTGCCGAAATTCTAATTATTGGGCATTGTCGTGTCTATTTTGATATCTTTTTTGCAATATGTTTGTATAGGTTGGGTCACCGAGCAGTCATCATTTTATGAAAGTATTTTTAATAATCCGTTTGCATTTACTTTCCCATGAGTCGCCGTAGAGGTTGGAGAGCGAAGCAAGTAAATCATTAATTAAATAAATGGCATCAAATCATTTTAACACAGTTATTAGTGACCTAAAGGTAGATTTTAAATTCCCTTTAAATTGTTTAAGTTTGCATTCTACAAATTGCTCTTAATTTTTCATCATTGTAGTTCAGTGACTTCATTTTTTTCAAATCATTCATAATTTCTCTACAAATATATTGATGGCGAATTCTGTAATTAAATTAATCTCTAACGTTCTCCTTACCTATTATTAGATCAATTAATTCTCAAACTTAACAAACCCATTTAGTGAAACGTATTCAATAATTTGATCACCACAATGTCTATTCCTGCGTTTGATTTGCGACTTTCATCCATCAGTCAGTCAGAAGCGTGGCATTGAACTCTCCCAATTTGTGAGAGAAAATAAATTTAGCTTGTGGTGTTTAATTTAAGACAGTCTATTATAATGCTATTATTATTATTGCTAACTATAGTTCTTATCGTAATTAATTTATGTATATATTAAACTAGCATCTCATAGCTCTGACAATGGGACATGGCGTGGTAACAAAGCGGCGTTATCAATGCCGAACCGAGTAATACGGAGCGCTGTCAACACGCACTCACCGGAGCTACCAGAGAGGCCACAGTAGTAAGAAGTATCGACTTTGTACTGGTTCCAGTGATTGTTGTGTACTTTCAAAGTACTTTTAACGTCCCGTATAACTTGGGAATTTGACGACGGTTATCAGCGTTATCAACGCGTCACTAACAGCGTTCATATAACGCGGCCCTTGGAACGGTTAACATCGCCCGCAAATTGTTATGCATTTTTTGTTCTCCGAAGCACGTTTTATAAATGATCAAGAGGTTTGTCCCACACACGATAACCCACACTGACAGGGTAAATTTTTAAACAATGTACATGGTATCCAAATGCGTTTTTTTCTAGATTTAATCAAACAAATTTTGAATTGTTATTGTATTTTTTTTTAAGCAGTCCTAATAAAAAACTTGGAATTTAATCGTCTAATTTACTCAGATATGCTGTTACGTTTCGTTTTTCGCTACTATTATTGTTTCCATATTTGCCTATCGTTCTACTGAATTTAAATTGATTTAGCATACCTTGTCAAAAGAGGTTCAGCGTTTCCTTTCTTCTTACTTGTTGCTACAGCTGTTTCGCCTCGACAGAAGGCATCGTCAAGCGTATAGAAAAAACACGTTCACAAGTTTTTGAGATTTAAAAATTTTATTTTTTTAAAAAAACCTACTTTTTTCCAATAACCTGCTTCAATATTGCAGCCATTCAAACATTTTAAATGCTAATAACTCAAAAACAGCATATTTTTTAAAAAATCCTTAAGAGGATATCTGTGTAATTGCGTCCTGTTGACAAACTAATGGACAATGTAGTACCCTTTGTTAGATAGTTTTTATAGTAACTTCATTTTTCATTGGGACAAATTTGTAATTCTGTCACTTATTTCCACTGTCTTATGGTTTTAAAAATTACCATTTGTTTCTCTAAAGAAAAGTGCTTTATTAGTGTTAAGGGCGTTTATATTGGTTCAAAACAGTTCCATGCCAAGATATCATTCGCTCAGTTAGGATGTTATTAAAACTTGATACCCCTCTACGGGGTACCCTAACTTTTAAACTCTTAGTTGTATCTAAAAAAAAAAAAAAAAAAAAATAACTTGTAGAAACCGAAATCATCATAAAACACAGGATATTCCATAAAATATGAGAAAGTTGTCCGATACATAAAAAAATGGTGAAATAAAAAGTAGGAAAAGTCCCCCATTTAAAGTTTGCTGCAGATCTTGTACTTTTGGAGATCCCAATGGACACTCAGTTGAAATGGATACTCTATATATATAGTTTGTATGTTCCTTAGTTACATTGTTTATTAAGTTAACTATATCAAACATACTCATTTCGATTATTGCATTTTACAACTATATTGAATCACTAACTGTACCAGCGACATTGTCCACGTGAAATAATGGGCTGAACATCATACTCTGGTTACACATTGTAGACTTCCACACGCTGCTTATTTACGACAAGCGGTTCAAAAGCTACGGCCTAAAATACCTTAAAGAAAAACTATAAAACGTTTTTCGCATTTTTTTTGCCCCCTTGATCACAAAACGGGTTATTTCCTGTAACAGGGCGCGGTTTTAATCACACCTATCCCATGTACTACATTGGAAAAGAGGCTGTTTAGTCTTAGTCTAGATCAATTTGTTTTACTCGAGTAGTTGATAGGAACCCTTCTACGTGTCCAGGTTCAGTAGCCTAGGAAAGTAAAACTTATGATCATTTAAATTAGACGCCATCTTGCTAGTCATTCGTAATAAGACCCTAATTTGCCGTAGCACTGAAAAGTGTTAAGAAAAACTTACAGTTTTGAAGTGATAATTTCTATTGGACCATTAGGGACTTACGCTTGACTATGTTTCTGACATCTCTCGTCAGGCAACCTTTTTGCGTAGACACAAGTCAGAGCGTTTAGAGGGAATATGAGATACATAGTATATAATAATACGTTATTATAATTATTATAATATTAATATATTATAATGATACGTTATTATAATAAGTATGTGAAAAATAGTGAACATTTTAATGTAAGCAATATTTTTGTTAATGACTAATGATTTTGAATGAGGTATTAGTGCATGCACTCTACATAGAATTCTAAGAATAATTCAATATATAAGGGATAATTATAATAATAATTATTATAATTATTATATTTGTGCGTTTTAAGTTTTGTAAATAAGATTGATTTTTGTCTAACTGAAGTAAGTTTAGACAAAATTATACATTTTGTATATTTTGACAAAGTAATATTTTAACATTGTTTTATTTTACTGTAACTTATTATTACTCACTTGAATATAAAATTTAGCTTAATATTACAAAAATGGAGGTCATACACGTTAATAGAGTATCTATTCCTCACAGAGTAGTTTCTTATAGGCCAGGTGGCCAATGCTTATTTTACTCTTTGGCTTTAATTGTACATGACACGATTCACTGAGGTTTCAGGTTAGGACCATAGTTGTTAGTCATGTTTCAAACAATTGGCGCAAGTTGAAACCATATAGTTTAAAAGTAGCAAAAAATTTATTCAACAAAAAAAGAAAATATCGATATTAGCAAATTGGTAACTTTTGGAAACTCCTGTGAAATTCAAGCAGATTCCGAAATATTTTTTATGAATTCCAGATGTACAGATATGGTTATTTGTTGTGGGAGGCTAAGGTTTACTGGGGAACTGACGAGAGGCCACTTTGATGTTCTCATTCGTCTCACACCTTATTTACCTGACAACTCAATGGATATTAGTGTGGAGGAAATACAGTCAGCTTCCCAATCCCACGTTTCAGACGATGGTCTCCAAAGTTCTCAACTTCCAACTTTATCAGATCAGCTGATGTAGTTCGGCCGCATCCAGAATAAATACAAAAAAACGAGGAAAAAGACGAAAGCGTTTTTCTAATACAAATAGCGTAAAAGCACATAGGCAAGCGGTAAAAAAACCACTGTCTCAAAATACACACAGAATCAGCTAAAATACTTAAAGATGTAACATTTGCTGTAGGTAACCATATTATTACAATAGCGAACATTGTCCCGTCAGCTAATAGTATATATATAGACAATTAAGCGCATGGAGAGGGAATAGACGATTCATAATATATTATAATACTTTATTATAATATTATATTAATTATATTATAATTATCCCTTGCATATTGAATTTTTCTTAGAATTCTATGTAGAGTGCATACACTAATACCTCGCACAAAATCATTAGTCACTAAATAAATACTGCTTACATTATAATGATCACTATTTTTCGCATACTTATTGCAGTTATAATATTATTACATAATAATATTATAATTATGCAATTTAAAAGTATGATATAATATGTTTTGACAATATATTGACTCGTGTAATTTGGTTACCTTTATTCTCCTCTGATATTAATACTGATAAAAATATAAATCGGTCATAGATGTTAACACTTCCAACGTGTGTTTTTGTGTTACAACTCCTACATAATCGGCTCAGTAGCCGTTTGAATGAACTCGTCGAGCTGGATCCAAAGAGTATCTCAAATTAGATACAGGTGCTACCAATGCAGAATCATGTTTGGTCACTAATAACGTCACAACTTTCGAACGAATGGACGTTTCGAATGTGGAAACATTCCCGAAGAAATGCTGGTCCAATGGCTCAAACCCTAGCTGTGTACGTTCAGCCGTTTTCAGTTGGTGCCGTCACAAATAGACAGACAAGATTTTATTATATAAGTACAGATATAGCGTGTAACCTACCTGATGTGATTATTACATAAATTATGACGTAAAAATTTTACGTAATAAAATCATAACTTTGCTGTAATTCTATAAACCAGATTGTAATTTAAAAAATACAAAATTACTGCAAAATATGTTTGAACCAGTGTATGCTAATTCACACAATCTGGTCTTGTTTTGCAACCACAATAAGGTAAACTCGCTATCGAATATTCACATTAAATTTGTTCCATGAGAAATCCCAGAGGAACAGGCATTGGTTGATCATTGGTGACGTGATTAGATGTATATATTGAGGTTAAATTTGGAAATCACTTTATTGTCTGAATGTAAAACAGAACTCACATTTATGAGAATGGAATCAAATATTTAGGACGGATTGTTGATTCGACATTATTTTGTAAAGCCCACGTACATTACTTAAAGTGTAATATATATTATGTACAAGAGGTTTTGTCCTGACTGACTGACATAGAACCAGCGTACACCAAACAATACTTAAGATACAAGTACGAAAATTTAAAGATATATTATTATATGGTTATATACTCACACTCAGAAAGGGTTTTAAAAAATTTTCATTTTAAAGCGTAAATATAGTGCAAATTCTGAGCCTCACTCCCAGCCCTATATCGGATGAAACAGCTGCTCAGATTAAAAGCTTAGCAGTACAATTCCGTTTACATTCATTGCCACAGCAAATAACTTTGCAAATTTAAAATCAGTTTTGTATTCTTCACAACCAACAGCTTTTTTTTAGATTAGATTAACAAAATAAAAGCAAGCACACACACATCTACGAACAATGCTTAATGTAATATAAATATTATAATGTATATAATACAATATTAGTCGAATTATTGATGATGGTTGTGTCTATTACCATCTCTGCTTTACATTAGCTATGTATATTTCACCGCTAAATAATCATTTCCGTGGAAATATCAAAATATACAATAATCCGCTTGCATTGGCTTCGCTATGGGTCGTGAGCGTAGCGAGCAGTGTTGGAGCCCATATTAAAATATATTAGAATGTTTATAAATGAGAGATATGTACTCGCCACCTGATGGACAACAATCTTAATACGAAATCATTTGAAACCATTACATGAATACGAAAAAGGCAAAGTTATGAATGTTTTAGATAATTTTTGATCATGCAGCTCAAGCGCTGACGAAAGTTTAGTGAATTTCCAAAATTAAATGTATGTGTTTTAGGGTGTCAACCTACAATTTGGGAAATTGGTCTACTCACGATGGCAGTGAATAGCTGCTTCTGTATACCGACCTAAGCCTTCCGCTTCGACTGAAGGGCTGCTTCGTTCCACATGCAGAGCGTGGTACTCGGACGTCTACCTCAGATCAGGAGATGCCTTCACGTGAACCGGGCACTTTACGCCCGGGTATTTTACGTTTTGAATGATTTTTGGGGAACAAAGCGAGCTAAAAGATCGTGTAAAAAAACAAAATGTATAGAATAATATCCGACATTTATTTTTCTTGATAAAATCTTAAAAACAAGTATTATTTTAGTACAAAACATCTAAAGAAATAGTTAATTGAGGTCAAAAAACGTACTTCTGGATGTTAGATTTTTTTCTAATGAACTTGTCTGAGCGACTTATACAACCAACTTGTGTACCAAGTTTGGACCAAATCAGACTTAAATGTTTCCGTTAGAGTGCGAACACTCATATATATATATATATAGCCTACATAGGTGTTGAAAATTCCGGAGACGCCTCTGTAAATGTTTAGTGAGTGGGAAGAGAAAATACAAATTAATAAAACGTTTATAAGGCATAGAATAGTAGTTTTTAGTTATGGGGCAACTTTGCCGTTATTTTCAAAACTTAATTTTTTATAGGTTCTCAAATTTCTTTAATATCGTGTGATCCGTCACTTCAAAAGTTTTGATAAACAAAAAAATTACCACCATTTTCAGTAGGATTACGATAGAAACCTCTAGTTTGTTGGTTTTCTTTAATAAATACCTTTATACCACGATAAGGGTCTACTTTAAAAAAAAATTAGCAACAAAAAAAATTTTCAATTTTGGATATGGGGCAAAGTTGTATATATATATTAAAAAAAGTTTATTTTTTATGAATTATAAATATTTTATGAATTTGGATTTTCTCTACCCACTCACTAAAGAGTTACAGGGGTGTCTCCGTACTTTTAGCACCCTTTTATATAAATAAAATGTTTAATGACACCCCAAAACGTTTCTGGGGACCACGATCGGTGCTCATGTACTACTCCCGACCTTAGGTCTTACCATTAGGATCACTGCAATACCTCATATTTCATGGAAATTCTCTAAAAAGGCAAAATTAAGGATGCTGTCAATGAATGTAAAATGCCTTCTAAACCACCTCATGATCGACCAACTTGATTTCACCTTAAACATGCTCTATGACATGCTCAGTATAATAACGGGATTTAAGGTCATCATGGATGTATGATATCCCAACCCTGAGACGGCAGTCGTCCTTGGACTACCAAACGGGGCACATCACAAGTATTACAATTTATACGCGTCTTTTTAAAGTTACTGACCAACTCTATAGGGATATAATTCTGATGATGGAATCCATCCCCGAAACGCGTCATTGAGAGACTAGGAAGTCGAGTGACGGACAAATTAAGTTAGGTTTAATTGTTATTTCTGATTTGTACACTAAAAGAAAACATGAACCGTTATTTTTTGTTGTTGTAAGTTAAATCGAATCAAAATACAATACAAATATTGCCTTGAATTCAAACAGATTTAACAAAATGAAAATATTGAGGTTTGTTATTGTAATAAAACGAGATATGGCGAGTAGCAACGTGGACATTTTATTGCGGACAAAAGATAAACAGAAGGTGGTCCGGTTTTAATATTCAATTTGTGTTTGAAATGGAAATGTCAGGTTTTGTATAACTCAATGTTATTGCTTTGTAAATGAAAATACATTTCGATGTTCGTAGCAAAATACAAGATATACACAATATACAGGGCTACATGCAGGCTATACAGGATCGGGTTTTATACATTGGAATACATTTAAAATGTTTCGTGACTTTTTCCGAATTTGGCTTAGTTAAGTCGCAATCCGTCAATATTTTAATTTTTCAAAAACTAATTGCAACTCCAGAAATGGATAAGATATTGAACTAAAATTCGGTATAAGCATTTTGTATGTTCTGATTTACAAGTGCGTCGAACACCAAGGATTTATTTTCATAATTTTAAAAATGGTGGCAGTTACAAATTTTGAAATTGGTATATCTTGAAAACCGTTAACAGTTACAAACAATGTACAAGGTACAAAATATTTGTCTTTCTCAAGGTAGAGAGAATGGGTTTGTTGTCGTTTCTTTAGGTCAAACGATATCCGAGTTATAGACAAAAAACTGAAAATATAATTTCTTGGTAATTGTCTACAACATTCATAATTAGCCTAAAACCATTTGTTTTAATTCTTAATAAAAGTGGTGGAATCCATTGCTATGAAATGATTTTACCTGGCCTATCTGTTCACTTTAGAGTACTACCGTATCACATTTTGGCCATACCGGTACTTTATAACTTGAAAACAAAAAAATGTTCTCTTCTGTGTAAAAGTAATTCGCTCGCCCAGCTGAACTTCAGCCGTGAGTTGAGCGAATTTCCTAAATTTTAGTTTTAGGGTTTCAATGCCAACTATTTGGGAAATTCGTCTGTAGGCCTACTAGGGGGCACTGAATAGCTACCCGCGTGTACGAAATATATTAGTAGAATTATTTTCGAAGTCAGCCTCCAGCCCCGGCTCACGCGCTGGTTTGCCTGTTTGACCCTGTAGCCTCGGGTTATATACAGCTTCGCTTCGCTCTCATTGGCCAAACACTCTTCGCGAGATAAACAAATGCTGAATACTTTTACAGTGTTTTACGTTTTGATCGATTTTGGAATAACAAGTCGTGCTTTAAGGTCGTGTAAAAAAACAAAATGTGCAGAATATCTGTTAAATATATTTTGTCTCAGATAAACACAAAAAAAGCTTCATTCTAGCAAGAAGAACCTCAAAAGAATTTACTTCAAGCCAAAAATAAAACGTTCTTCCGGTCGTTGGATTTTTTTGACTAACGAATTTACCCGAGCGACTTAGAAAACCAACGTGTTTTACCAAATTTTGACCAAATTGAACGCAAAATGCGGTACTTAGAGTGCAAATATAAACATACATGTGTTAAAGTTTGTAATGAAACGTGTTCTGGGGACCGAGATCGGTGCTCATTTACTACTTCCGACCTTGACTGAAAGAGCTCATCATTTGAATGGAAATTCGCAAATAAAAATCTCAGTCCTAATCAATCGCCGTTACAGTGAAAATATCATAGTATATAATAATCTGTTTGCATTTGCTTCGCCGCGTTGGGTGGTGCGCGAAGCGAGCAGGGGAAGGAGTCCTCTAGTATATATATAGAAATGATATGGCGTTGTTACATTTACTGTTTTACTTATTGAAAAAGTCAAATTTACTTGTAATTAAACTTCGGTGAAATTTTATTGTTTTCTGTTATTTCACTGTAAATTGATTAGTGAAACAAGACTGCTAAACTGGATTACGTCACGCAGTTAACGGTTAGTTAGTCGTACCTGGTTTAATAAAACATCAAAATTAAACATTTTGTGTTTTAATGAAATATCCGACTGTTTTAATTTAATTAAAAGAAATTTTGTTTAATTCGCCTGTCAGTCAGAACGGTTGAAATAAAAACATACGATGCTTCATAGTTATACGAGTTTACTATTGAACTTGTCAGGGATATTTTTATTTTAATGTGATTTTATAAAGGGTTTAGTTATGCATATCTAAAGTTAGGTATATTTATGACAAGTACGGTAACTAGTAAGCCATCGTGAATAATAACTTGCAGATTAAGTAAATTCACATCAGATAAACGTAATTTACTACAATACTATTTGAAACTGTCACGCGAGGTCATGTTTTTTCGCTTTTGGTCTGTTTCTTACAAGATTACGGAAAAACGCGTTGTTAGATTATCTTGAAATTTGTCATAAATGTTCCTTGAAATCATTAAAAATGACGTATGTGTACGGATTTCTATAAAATAAAACACTTTTAATAATAATTTTACACCTTGTAAACGCTCCACAACCTATATAATTCGGATTATTCTTTTTTAGCCTGTCGCGGTAGACCAACAGTTAGTGTCGGTAGCTTAAATTTTTAGGATTCTTGGTTCGTTCCCCCGAATGTAACGTGTGAAATATAGGCCTTACTGTAGCCCGTGCGTCACTGAGGATGGCGACATGGTCGTTGAAACGCGTTTGAAAATAGTAAAAGTATTTGTTGTGAGACTTTTTATTCAGGTTTTATTTTATCTTGTTACTTTCTCACAAGTCAAGCTCATTAGTTATTTATTAATTGATCAATTGTTTAAATAATAATAGTTAATGTGATTAGTTGTAAATATTCTTTCATATCTCTAGCGCTAATCTTATTGAATCCTGTCGTTTTTTTTTTACATTGATATTTGCAATTATATTACTTATGTTTTCGATATTACAAGAGGACACTGTGAACTGAGGCGAAATAGGTTTATAAAAAAAAAAACACATTCGAATACAGAAAATTTGTGTTGAGATTGCAATAAACGGATGCAAAATAATTAGCGAATTAATTTGACAGATCCTGTACATTGTTGGATTAAAACGAGGAAATTATACCTTTATTTATCCTGGTTTGATAGCTGACTAACATTAAATGAATCTCATCCCATATGTTTCGAGAATCATTTATTAGACAAAAACATTTCTCTTAAAACTCTACAATAAAGAGCATATTTTAGATTTAATCGTGAGGTCTGCTGTTCAAAGAACTACTCGTCATATAAATTCCCACGTACTTTTTTATATATATCGTAGGCTATGCGTCCTGTCTACAGCGTAGCTTACAGTAAAGTGCAGGTAAAAATAATTTCCATCGGAATGAATACATCTAGGTCAGATCTTTTGCCCACAGGTTCTTTGTACTATAAACATTGTAGAAATGGTCTACCAATTTCACCCCTCCGGAAGGAGGTTTTGGTGGGTGCTGATGGGTTGCCAAAAACTCTATTAAATGATGTACTGTTTCAACAAACATTCAGAGGAAAATTTGTAGCTTAAGGAGATATCTTCTTTTGGATCCGATAAGAAAAAATAAAGATAATAAATAAAAACGCAAAAATTTCAAAGTCATGCTAGAAACTTAAAATTTGGAACAAAAGCTGTTTATATCATTTATACCTTTCCTGCACCCCCTCCTAAGCGGAGTTATGGTGGTTCAAAAG
>JAGFPH010008103.1:20966-31654 GCA_018207615.1 Philaenus spumarius | reverse complement strand
AAATTTTAGGGGGGGTTTGGGGGGATCAAAGTTATTAAATCACGATTTCTTCAAAACTACCCAACGGATTAGAATTCAATTTGGCATGTAGCTTCCTCTAGGGCCATAGGTGCTCACTACGAAAGGGTATGCAAAATTTCTAAATTTTAGGAGGGGTTTGGGGGATCAAAGTTAATAAAACCATAATTTCAGATCTTTTATCATTATGACAATAGTTCTTTTATTATTTAAGATCTATATATATATAAGCCAAATACCACTCACTGACTGAACACTTAAAAAGAATACAATTACGTTAAAAAGACTTAAAATACCAACCACCACGGGCAACGCCGTACGGGTCAGCTAGTATGTTTATATATTTTACGAAGATATACGAATGTTTCAGGAGTTGAACGAATGGGTTTTTATTCTTTATTTTTATATAAATGATCTAGTGGACCTGGCAATGCTTCGCTAATGCTTGATTTGATTTTAAGGGTGGTTATCCCAGTTCATCCCTTAGACTTAATTAATCGAATTGCAAATGTTTCTCTTTTATATATCAAGAATAGTATTAATAATTTTAGATTTTTAGTTTGTAGGAATTTAGTGCAATTTATTTTCACCGTATAGAGGTAGCTTTTAAATCTTTTTGTTTATAATGACGATATTCTTTAAACAAATCCTGGTACTAATATGTGTAAATTGTGAAATTTTTGCAAAATTTGTTGAGTATTTTTTGAGAATATAGAAAAAGTAAGTTGATTGTTACTTAATTTTATGGGAGTTAGTTATTCCATTTCATCTCTTTGAATTAAGTATCAAATTGCAAATAGTTTTGTATATCCCTTAAACAAAATATTACATATTGCATAATTTTAGCTTTATATCTTGTAGGAAGTTAGTTTAATTTATATATATTGTATAGGGATAGCAACCCCATTTCAACCCCTTCCAATTGTTAATTTAAACCTTCTAGAGATCCACTCAAACACACACAAAAAATTTCATCAAAATTGGTCCAGCCATGTAGGAGGAGTTCAGTGATATACATACGTACAAGCAAAATACCATTGACTCACTGACCCACTCATCACGATTTCTCAAAAACTACCGAACGGATTGAAATGAAATTTGGTATGTAGCTTCCTCTAGAGATATAGGTGCTCACTATGAAAGGGTTTGAAAATATTCGAAATTTTAGGGGGGTTTGGGGGGATCAAAGTTGTTAAATCACGATTTCTTCAAAACTACCGAACGGATTGGAATGAAATTTGGTATGTAGCTCCCTCTAGGACCCATAGGTGCTCACTAAGAAAGGGTTTGAAAATATTCGAAATTTTAGGTGGTTTTTGAGGGGATCAAAGTTATTAAATCACGATTTTTTCAAAACTACCGAACGGATTGGAATGAATTTTGGTATGTAGCTTCCTCTAGGGCCATAGGTGCTCAATAAGAAAGGGTTTGAAAAAATTCGAAATTTTAGGAGGGGTTTGGGTTGATCAAAGTTACTAAAATCATAATTTCAGATCTTTTATTATTATGAAAATAGTGTTTTTATTATTTAAGATCTATATATATATATAAGCCCAATACCACTCACTGACTGAACACTTATAAAGAATACAATTACGTTAAAAAAACTGAAAATACCAACCACCACGGGCAACGCCGTACGGGTCAGCTAGTTAAAGTTATATCTCTATCTCTATATATACAAATTATTGTTTCTTTGTCCTCTATTGACTAAAAAACTATTCGAACGATTTCACTAAAAAGTTCACACTTTATTTATATCATTGCAAGGAGTGTTTATACGGTATGGTTTGTAGTCTAAGCCCTAAGGGGTTGAAATGATGTCGCTACCCCTATACAATAAATATGAATTAAATTAACTTCCTACACGCTATATAGCTAAATTTATGTATTACTAATTTTAAGGGACATACAAACCTATTTGCAATTTACATAAAAAAAACTGTTTGCAATTTGATTATTTAAGTCAATCTGATAAAATCTATAAAATGTAAATTAAAGAGTAATACATACACTTACTTTTTCTATATTCTCAAAAAACTATTAAAATAATTTCACTAAAATTTCCCAATTTACATATATTAGTTCCACGATTTTTTAATAATGTAGTCACTACAAACAATAGTGAAGCTACCCCTATGAAATACAAATAAATTGCATTAAATTCCTACAAACTATAAATCTAAAATTATTTATTATTATTCTTAATTTATATATAAAAAAAACATTTGTAATTCAATTACGTAAATACAAGGGATGCAATGGGATAACTATCCTTAAAAACAAATCAAACAATAGCGATGTATTGCCGGGTCCACTAGTTGATTATAAAATAAATGTTATATTTATATTCATAATATAACCTCAAAGAAAATCTTATAACGTATAACATAAATTAGTTATATAACTCATATGTATCATATTTATTTAAAAAAATCAACTCCACAACACATATTATTGACTAAAGTTGTAAACATAACCCCAAAGTATAATCTACGCTAGGTTTTGTTTGAGTAAACAGATGTTGGGTGAAATGAGCTGTTATATTGTATTGTTACTCACGTACATTCATACTATGGACGTACACTCGCTGTTGTAGTAGTTGATGAGTTTATTCTGTTGTTTTGTTATTGAGTCTAGAAAATGTGTGCTGTTGTCCTTTTCGTTTTCAAGTGTGAATTGTATCTTTGTGTTTATTGTATTGAGTTTTAGCTGTTTTTTTTAGGGGTTCAATTCGCTTTGAGGTTCTGTCAAAAATTAGTGACCTGGATGCGTAAACAAAATAATTTAGAATAAATAATGTAAATGTAGAAATTTTAAAACAAATAAACATCAATTGCATAGGTACAAATTATCGTGTAATTTTTCTAACAACTTTATGCTTTCATTTGTCGAATGTAATAACGTTTCAGGCTAATTAAAAGTGTTGTTATTGGCACACAAAATGTCACATTTTGAAGTTGTATTAAAACTAGAACAACGATTCGTTACGTAGTTTTTCATTAGCGACTAAATATTTTATTTGCAATTTACAACTTTTGAACGTAAATTAATAAAACAACTTCAATGATGTCAACCTGTTATTATTGATAGTAACTTTTTAATTTTATTTCAAAAAAACATTATTGATATCTGAACAATTCAATAATAGAGATGTGAGTTGGTTTCGGTAGAAGTTTATTATCAATTAAGTGATTAACAACATCAAGTTTCAATGATATTACAAATAAAGTTGTATCATGTCTGTTTTGCTTATATTTTTTTAGTATTAATTGAGCTGACTGATTTATTGTTTTGTGACAGAACTGTTTGCAATTACATGTATCATTTGTCAGTTACGAATGTGAGTCCATCAATTTCTTTTCATAGTAAGTTGTTTATACTGTACAAAAACCTTTAAAATCTAAGATAAGCAGCCTCTAACCAGCGCAAAACTCAAACATGCCTACTTAATTTTGGTTTATATGTCAATCAAGATACGCATCATAAACAATAAAATAATTGTTTCTCCGCTTAAATATTTACCAATTAATACCTCAAAGTTAATATGGCAAAAAATATAAAATATTAAGGTTCGTATAAAATTGCTTGTGCGCTGCTAGTCCGAAGTTCGTTGAAATTGTTTGAAACCCGAGAACATTAATCGGTCATTTTGCTGAGTCGTGGTACATCGCCGATGAGTTTCGCGGAGTTAAAAATGGCAAGTTTGTGCTAACAGAAAAGGAAACAACGGCGTTGGTCATTTCTCCCGTCGTTGTCGGAGAAGACAGCAAATACCTGTAGCCCAGTCAACGAATGATTCTAGAAGGAAAGTCAATAAGCGGAAAGACCAAGTATGGTACATTGTTTGGGGTACCTAGTAGTATAACATACTAAACGTCCTTGACCCTACACTGTAAATAGTGTGGCGTAACTTTTCACCATTTAGGGTGTTCAAATGTCACCAAAAAATGTCAATAACACACCTTATAGGTGTTTTGAGTAACCTTTATACCATAAGGGTGAAATGGTCGACCTAAGGGAGTATGAATTACATCCCAAAGGTGTGATAGGTATGTAAATAGGTGATAAGGTGATATAATACTCTTTGAGGGTGTATTTAAATGGTATTAAATTGCACCCATTTGGTGGAAGGTCTCATCTATTGGTGTAAATATCCCAGCTAGGGTGAGAAGGTTTAATCCCAAAGGTGCAACGATGACGGCAAAGGTGAAAATAGGGTGTTCATTTAGTAAGAAAGGGCGCATGCTCAGTGAGAATAAAATGGACTTTGTATGGAACACGGCTGAAAGATGGAACTTGAGGTTATGAAATGATGGAATAGGGAACGGTGTAGTAAAAAAAATCTACTGAGACGTAGACGCTTGGAATATTGGCAAGGTAAGAATCTAACCTATAATCTTTTCCTTCTATGCATATATATCCTAAGCTTAAACCCACCTGATGTTGGAAACAAGTGAATCTTATATTAATTAATCTGAAAATGTTAAGGTTATCCTAATTTGTTTTCTAAGACATTTTGCAGTTCAGACTCTACAGTTAAGAACAATACAGTATTAGCAAATATTTTAAAATCAACAATCTCAAATATGCTAAGCAAGGATGGCCATCGGACTTTGGGCATTTGTAGGCCTAAGATGTAGCCTATTTATGTATGAAATACATATTACACCTAGAGGGTGTAAGTAGAGCAAGAATGTTACACCTTGGGATATAAATATTACACCCAGATAGTGTAACTAGAGGGGGAATATTACACCTGAGGGTATAATTATAACACCAAGAAGGTGTAACTAGAATGAGAATATTACACCTTATGGAAGAAATATTACACCTTACAGGGTGTAAATATTACACCCAGAGTGAGCTAAATTTACACCATAATGAAATTGCGTTACACCTTAGGATATTTTGGGAACTTACATCCTTAAGGTGGATTGTAACACCAATGGTTGAAACAAAGCACCTGTCAATTACAACTTGGGGTTACTCCTACAGCTGCCACCTTTAAGGTGTAACTGCACACCTTTCCTTTTTACAGTGTAGAGGTGGCGGAAGAGGGGGAGGGGGTTAAAGGTCCTAATTTTTAATTTTTGCAAATATCTCAGTAGGGGTTGGTCCTAAAAAAAATGTATTCGTATACAAAATTAAAGCTGACAAAATTCTCTACATTTTTTATGCCTATCTACTCTACATAGTATTTTTGCTATCTTTAACCTTCAATGAGATAAACGCTCTCGAAAATCGGTAATTTTCGAAAAAAAGTTTCTTCGCATTGGAATACTTTATTATTATTATTATTTAGGGGGTTTATGTGATCCACCACCAGGACCCACTGAACCTAAACCATGAGGTCCTCTGTGCCCCATGTCCAGGCAGCAGTTCACATCAAACCCGCCCTTTTTGCGAAACGAAGAAGTCCGTGGGGGCCTTCCTCTCGTGGAATACTTTATTACTTTTATTTGAATAATAAAATATAAAGGTGAAAAACACAATAATTCGACTTCCTACGGACGTATGACATTATATAAACTAACTCAACTAAAGCGAGAAACAATACATTTTTCCGTCGACATAGCGATATAATAGTAATAATAACATTAAATAATATACTAATAATAATAATACTTATAATAAAAATACACAATAATTTTACTTTCTACGAACGCTTATATAACTCAACTACAGCGAGATAAGAACTGTAGAGAGCTCGTGAGGTTAGACCGCTTGGGGAACAAATAATAAAGTATTCCAATGCGAAGAAACATTTTTTTCGAAAGATACCGATTTTCGAGAGGGTATATCTCATTAACGGTTACAGATACAAAAAATACTATAGTATAAAAAATGTGGAGAATTTTATCAGCTTTAATTTTGTATACGAATAAATTTTTTGTAGGACCAACCCCTACTGAGATATATGCAAAAAAAAATCAAAAAATGGTACCTTTAACCCTCCCTCTCCCCTCTTCCGCCACCCCTAGGTTCAAGGACTTTTAGTATGTTATACTACTAGGTACCTCAAACAATGTAACATAGTTGGTCTTTCCGCTTATTGACTTTCCTTCTAGACCCCCTTTTGGGCATTCGTTGAATAGGCTAATTGACCTTCTTGCATTGGTCGCAGTTAGGCTGCGGCCACACGGTCCGGTTTCTCGGTATCCCGAAATTCGGAATGAAGACAGCACAGGGTTTTAAATTGGAGTGTTCAAAACAGTCCGTCGGAAACGGACATCCCGATTTCCAACGGGTGGTGCTGCCGAGAAACGGAAAGGAAATACAAAACACGTGCATTTTCTAGTTTATTCGGTTATTCGGGATGAGTTGCATTGCTTCTTGTTGTGTTTTGTCAACACCAAAATGTTTGATATGGACAAACTAATAGAAAATGCACTTGGAAACCCACCACATTCATGTACATGTTTGTAGACATTCCTAGTGACAGTTATTGTGATAATAATTATTAAAAAAATATAAATTGACTGAGATTATAAATATAGTCTTAATTTAAAATTATACTGAACATGTCGTCAGTAAAAATCTATTTTCTCTAATACGATTTAGATAAAATTTGATATATATGTATAAATACAATATAAAATTCATTATTGTAATTGTAGCCATATCCCATCGCTATTATATATTTAATGTTATTATTTATACTTACCTTACCAATCCTTTTGGGAGTCTTTATATCGTTTACAGCTGTTTCACCTTTTCATTTTCAGGCATCTTCAGAACGAATACACAAAAAACACTTCTCACAATTACACTTATAAACAGAGATTAATATGATATTTAACACAAAAATGAATTAAAAAATAATAAATAAAGACACAAAATACATAGACATAAAGTGTAATATGATAGACTTGATGACAGTCGCATACTGTGACTTAAATAAATGTAACAATTGTTTTAAATGTTTTACCAAGTGTCGTTTTGTGTTTGTATTTATTATGTTTTTATTTATTTGTGTGTTAAATACCAAATTAAATTCTGTTTATAAGTGTAATTGTGAGAAGTGTTTTTGTGAATTCGTTCTGATGATGCCTGAAAATGAAAAGGTGAAATAGCTGTAAACGATATAAAGACTTCTAAAAGGATTGCTAAGGCAAGTATAAATAATAATATTACAATATAAAACATTGAAAGCACTACTATAACATTTAGGCTAAATAAACAGGCCAGTAACTTTACTCTACTCCTATCAACAAAGTTTACACCCAACCTAAATGCGAGATTGCGCATTGTCTACAATGGCTTAGGTTAAGTATTGCAATGCGTAGTGATTTTGAATCATATAATTAATAATAATATTCAAAAATATAAACTAAAAATGAAAAATAGATTTTTAGCCTTACAATTGTCGATGTAAATTTTTTGATATGCGAAGCCATTTCGGTGCGTGTAGCAAGTACATTTTCAAAAATTCGCGAAATACAGTAATAATTATAAACCAATCCAAAAGTGTTCCATAGCTTTTTTGTAGAGAAATGTTCAAAGAATTCATATGTGCCAGTAAAAAATGTATTAATTATATTACAAAGTTATTAGCTCAAGAAACAAAAATTGTTCAAGCAACGAAAGGAAAAAGTTAAATTTTAGGCCTACATAAAAATTTGTAAACATTTTTTTGTAATTTTTTTTAAAATGTACAAAAGTTTTGTAATTTACTTCTAAATAGAACTGTATAAAAATATATATCAATTTCAAATTCTTGTTTTAAAAAACAAGTTTTTATGATCCTACTAAGTGTAAAGTCCAGAACTGAATAATATTATAGGCAGTGTTCTAAGGGCGGAAGTGCGTTTTGCCAGGACGGTGTGTTCGCAACAACTTGATCCCGAAATTCGGGATCCCGAGAAACCGGACCGTGTGTCCCCAGCCTTATATCCCAGTTACATCTCAGCTGTTATCTCCCTCCCCGGTTCAATCAACGTGGAGGATTTTACCGTGTGGATATCTTCTGATACGAGGCTGACGGATGATTCTGTACTCTGCGAGCGAAGCGAAACAGTCCTTAACCTGTGAGGCCGCAATGTCGAAGTGCAAACTAGCAAAGTAATTCAAATGCGAATGAAAGAAACAAAGGAGCTTGTGAGTCGTTGGAGGCTTAGGTGCAAATAAATTTTAATACTACATATATTTTGTACACAAGCAACTAATCAGCGGCTTCGTGAGTAGTTTAATTTCCAAAATAGTTGTGGTTGAAACCTAAAACTGAATTTTCTAAATTCGTTCAACTCAGGTCAGCGGTTTAGCTGTGGGGTCGAATTGTTTGTTTTTTTAATGATCTTTGTGTACAGGATCCCAAAAAAGAGATTTTCTCGCAAAACGTGAACGAAGGAGCCCTAGAGTGGAAGCTGGAGGCTTAGCTGCAATTCAGCGCCTTCGTGAGTAGATCGATTTCAGAAATATAATAGTTAGTTGAAACCGTAAAACATATAAACTTAATTTTGGAAAGTCCTTCAACTCACGTCAATGGCTCAGCTGCCTGGTCAAATTATTTTGATTTAAATTTTAATTAGGACAAGATAAAAATAATGATGAAATTTCGGATTTGGATAAAAAACATGTAACCAACGATTAATATGCAAGACGGTTTTCACTTCTGTCGGCTGTCCCATGACTGCTTTCTTTCTTCTTTTCATTAGTTTCACCTGGTGGTGCAAGCCCTGGTAGTTTCTTGGTGGGACACCGTGTAAAAGATTTCAAAAACTGAAAACAGATTTCAGCTAACACTATAAATTAACATAGATTGCATATACATATAAACTAATAGAACATCCTAGCAATAAACAGTAATTGACTTCTAGTTGGTAAGTATCCAGTTGTTTGCGTGCATGTTACAATCCGATTATGTTATGGAACCGCCAAATGGACAACACGCAAACAACCCTTTCAATTTGTCCCCAGAGTCACGTGATCTAACATTGATTCTACATTAGTGTCCGAATTTTATCTATGGTCTCGAGTTCCAACTCTATAATCGTTGTATCGTGTAAATGTAGGATACAGAAATACCACTTCGCTTATGTCGTAGAGTCGTTTCATTTAAACAGAGTAAAGAAGGCGCTGGATGTATGGAGATGTTTGAATGCAAAAGGTTTATTCTGTAAACAGTAATAAGGTTACTTTCATACTATTAGGTTGTGATCGTAAGCCAAAACCCCAACGAGAAACAAATTGTTTGTTGATTCATACTATTCAGTATTTCCTTCACAAGCTTAGTGCTCTTGAAATAAATAGTGTGTTGTTTTAAAAAATCGTGAATATAATTTAAGGGAAGTCGCTCCCCTCCTCATATAATTACAATGTTAACTTAGGTACACTTTAAAAAATAACTTGCAGAAATATAAGGATGACATTTTTTACACATATATATTGGACCTTGATACGCATTTATCTGCTGCTTTGCCCTAGGGTGATATTAGCGAATTTCCATAGGAAAGTTGAGCTTTATTGTGAGAATCAGAACACGTTTTGGGGTGCCATTGAAAATTGCACATCGGGTGTCCGGAAAGTCTGGAAACGGTTTAATATTTCGTATATAATTAAAATTTGAAGGTAGATGTGATTGAGGAACCTATTCTATGTGAAAATACTATTTTATTAAGATTTCTTAAATTTATCCGCCATCATGGATCCGCAATTTTTAATGTAACTTTTTTTTTTAATGGGAAGTTGGTCATGTGATACATCATTTCGATGTAGAATTTCAAGAGAAAACCAACGGTGAAATTTGCACATCATAGCTTTAACCAATTAAAACTGGCGGCCAAAAAACTAAAAAATCGTGTTTTCGGTTTTTGCCCTATTTTGACGTACTATTTTTTTTTACATTAGTTATTATTCTTTTGGATTTAGAACTAAATAACCTTTCAAACAATATGCCCCACAACGATATACGGTTGAACCACTAGAAATCAATTTTGAAAAAATCAAAATGGCTGTAACGCAAAAGTTTTAAATACTCCTAAACATACTTTGCAGCAATTATTTGTATTTCTAACTTTTAGGTTAGGTTTTTTTAAAATTTAGACCTGATCCTTGCTGGTTCTTTTAATGTTTATTATAACTGCTGTTATAAAATATACTAAATAATTTGATTTGAACATTTAACATCATTTACCATCTTAGCTTTGAAGTTATAATTATAAGCTACATCTTTATTATAAAGAAAACGTAACATATGTGTGTAGAACGTTCTAACTGGGTTCGCGTGCGGTGCACGCAAGGATCTCCAATAGTACCAAAATAAATATGTATAAAATATAAACGAGTTTTAATTAAGCATGTAATTTTGTTGACAGCAGAATAACCTGGTTTGTCATCTGAACCGAAATAGTTTGTAGCTAATTAAAACCGTCCGTTGTCGTTATTAAAACACAAAATGTTTTAATTTGACGTCATAATAAACCTGGAACAACGATTCCTATAATGGATATTACATTAGTTAGTAAACTGATTTAATAGACTCGTTTTATATATTGCTTAAACGCCAGCATGCAAAATAAATGGAAACACACAACTTTTGTAAATTAAAAGTGGCTTTTTAGAGTGAAACAATAGATAACACGATATCATGTCAGTTTTAGTGACAGCTAAACAGTTAATGGTTTGTAATTTAATTAGGTTTTGAGTACAGGACTCTATATTATTGTAAA
>JAGFPH010008102.1:44482-59110 GCA_018207615.1 Philaenus spumarius | reverse complement strand
GCGCATACACGGGACTGTATTATTTATGTTGTATTGTGTTGAATGTGCTTAAGTGTGTTTTTAATTATTTTTATCACCAGACGATGGACGAATAATATGTCCGAAACACGTGTCGTGATACATATGTAAGCAGAAGGATTACTTCAAAAAGGATTGCTGGAGGTGAGTTAAACCACAAAAACAGTCATTTAAGCATATCCGGTGCTCTAGATTACCTTTTGTAATGGACAAATAATGTAAAACTACAGCGGATCTGAATTTTGAAGCAAGCAAGTTTGTAGATGCTATTTGTGGGGCTGCTAGAAATTCAACCCCAGGCCTCAATTCTTCTCGATACCAAAGTATATGCTATCCTCTTAAAGTCAGAGAAATGATAAAAGATAGGAGTCAAGCACGTCGTATCTGGCACAAATCAAGAAACCCTGTTAACAAGAATAAATTTAACAGAATAAGTAATCAGCTTAACCGTCTAATTAAAGAAATAAAGAGAAGTTGTTTCGAGAGCTACTTGGAAGGTCTATCAGCTGAAGCGGATACCAACTTTTCGTTGTGGAGAGCTACGCGTAGACTTAAACGACCTACGGTTAGAGTTCCTCCAATTAGAGATGAAGGAGGGAGGTGATTACGGCGTGATGACGAAAAGGCTGAATCGTTTGCCAAACATCTTTATGGAGTATTTCAACCACACGAGTGTCAGTCTACAGTTAACCTAGCAAGAATGTATAACAATGACAAACGTATCAAACTTACAACACCATTTGAAGTTGCTCAAGAAATAGATACATTAAATCCGAGAAAAGCACCAGGTATTGATGAAATTCCATCAGTTATATTAAAGGAGTTTCCCAGAAAAAGTATAATATTCCATTCAAATCTGTTCAACGATTGTTTTGAACTTGAATTTGTTCCTGATTGCTTCAAGCCAGCAAAAATTATTATGCTGCTAAAGCCAGGCAAACAGGCTGAAGAAATAACATCGTAAAGACCAATATCTTTACTTTCTATGGTAGCTAAACTCTGGGAGAAGCTCTTTTACAAAAGGTTGAAGCCATTTATAAAACTACCAGATCACCAGTTTGGTTTCTGAAACCAGCACTCAACTATAGATCAAGTCCATAGAGTTACTGCTATTATTGAAAGGGGATTCGAGGAAAAGCTATTTTCTTGAGCAGTCTTTCTGGACATTCAACAGGCTTTTGATAAGGTATGGCACGAGGGGCTTCTTTTTAAGCTTAACAGAGTGGTGCCGGGGAACTATTGCCACCCATTCAAATCATACCTAACTGACAGGAAATTTAGAGTGATGACAGAAGAATCTGAGTCAGCTCTCTACACAATGAAAGCAGGAGTTCCGCAAGGTAGCGTTCTCGGACCAATACTTTACCTGTTATACACAGCAGATATTCCAACTACAAATAAAACCACAATAGCTACATTTGCCGATGATACTGTCATATTGGCAGTGAATCAATCACATGCTGAAGCAATAGGAAACCTTACAGTTGACATTAAATAAAATAACTCAATGGACAGAAGACTGGAAAATTAAAGTTAATGAACTAAAATCTTCTCAAGTAACATTCTCATTAAGGCACATAGATCCAGGCTTTGGAGTTTATCTTAATAATAAACTAATTCCACAGAGTAAATCTGTTAAATATCTTGGAATGCATCTCGATGAACGTCTTACTTGGAAGCATCATATATGTATGAAAGCAACCCAAATAAAACAAAAACTGCGCGATCTGTACTGGTTGATTGGACGAAAATCCCAATTGGCTTTGTACTATAAGAGATTGTTGTATATTTCTATTATTAGACCTATTTGGAAATATGGTGCTGAACTATGGGGATGTACGAAACCCTCAAATCAATTAATTATACAGCGAATACAAAATCGTATTATTCGTACAATTACAAATGCAAAATGGTACCAAAGGAATGATGACCTTCATGCAGACCTAAACCTGAAAAGTGTGAATGAGGTAATTCAAGACTGCGCTTCACGGCATGAAAAGAGACTTTATCGTCATGTGAACGTGGAAGCTATCCAACTGTGACAAAAGACGACTTAAGCATCATAAACCGCAGAGGACTTAGTTAATATCTAGGTTTCATACATGTTATTTATGTTATATGTATTACTTATTTAATCTATGGATTAAGATTGTAATAATAATAAAAAAAATATATAGGAGCCGCCCGGTCTATGGTTTATTATGAATACATAAAACACGTTACCGTACTCACTGCGCGTCTCACTTCAACCATCTACAACACTAAACACACGTGTTCGCGCTGTTTAGATTAGTTTCCGGTTATAGAAAACTGACAGGCTGCAAGTTAGCTGTGGTTGTCCAGGAGTACCAACATAGCAACACTTTATTTACCCTATAAGTCGAGAAACCCAGAGACCATACGTACGGTATATGCGGCCGTATCCCTATAGACCGCTACAAAAGTTTCAAGCCTCTAAAATAGACGGGTATCTCACAATCGACCATATAGTCGCACTATAACACCGGCTCATTTTAGAGCCCCCGGGCTATTTCTACATAACAGCCGACTCATAACTGAGCCGGCCGGGCTATATTAACGGATTTTTTAATGCATACCGGTAGCGAACGAGTTAATATTGGAGAATTTTATTGAAATGAAAGTTCAAAAGAACGGAAAGAGTTTGACAAACAATTTGAACTTCACAACCCACTGTATCATCAATGTTTATATTTGTACTACAAGTATTGTGCTGTATAGTTAAGCAACAGATTCTTTTTTAAATAAAAAAACAAACCATTACCTCGTATCCAAAAGATAGTGCCATTACAGAAATAAGGAATCCAAAGATAAATTCCAGTTTGCGAATCCCAAATTTATCTACAAATAGAAAAGTCAGTGTATCTACAACAGTGATCAGAACTCCTACCCATAAAGGTATACTGTCAAACAAAAATACAAACATACAACATTTTGGTACGGTAGTTAAAGCTAGAAAAACACATGCAGAAATACTTACAGGTCATTAAATTTGTAACTAATTATTAGAATAAAAATAAATGTAAACCATTATTAAAAGACAAGTTAAATTGATCAAAAATACTGACAATGTACAATGTATTTTATTAATAGAAGGGATCTCATTTTAAACTTATTGAACTACCAGAGAAATGGTGAGACATTTTGTTATGGTTTCCTGTTTTGTCTTGATTTTTCTGCATGAGAATATAGATCAATAATGAGAGTTGTTATTGTTTTAATTTTATATTATAAATATAATTCATTACTTTTCAAAAGGTTTTTTCTAGAATGCACTGCCTTTTAAAAACTTTTGCAACTGTAACTCCAAGACTTAAATTTTTTCCTTTAGAGTTTCAAGTTTCTGTTGATAACTTCTAACGAGTACAAGATTTAATTATAATTACATAGTTAAGGTGTCCACATTTAAGCTCTTCAAAATGCAACTTTAGGAACTGATACTACAAGAACCATTCACTCCTCTACCAATTGAGTGTGAAAATTGATTCTCCCCAACTTTTGAGGTTAAATTATTTCAATTGACTTCAGAAACATAATATCAATGTGATTTATAGGTTTTTTGTAGTTTTATTTTTACTGGTAAGATTTTACCTTGGGGTGAGATCCATTTTTAGTTTTGGTATGTACGTTATATTTTTATAGAAAAGTGCCTTTGCCCAAGCCCTCGCCTTAAGGGCTTAAATCAGAGCCTCGCGCCAAGAACTTTTGGACCTACAGTACAAGCAAGGGATGCCATACGGAGCTCATGTAAAATCAAGAATGGGAGACTCAGTTGACTTCGGAGCAAATTCATAATTAAATTTTTATAAAATGTTTATTAATTTGATTACTAAAGGCTAAACTAAGGCTTTAAACGGTTACTTATCCTTTGTTACTTGTATGTGCTTTTTGTTCTTTACATAAATTATTTTAAAATATATATCATTTCATTTTTGTCTTTTACATAAAGAGAGGACCTTTACAAATCTTACAGGGGGATCAGAGTTTGTTGATCAAGTCCCAGAGATATTCTTATCAATATATTACTTTAAAGTACTTATATGGTTTTCCTTTAGTTCTACTTTTAAGAAAACCAAAAGTTGACATTGATAATACTTTAAACAGTCTATAAATACTTGCTCAAAATGGCAGATTTGCAGAAGGATAAAACCATTAATTTGTCCTGCTTTTCTAACCTATTAAGTTGGCCAGTTTATGCGCATCCATTTCTTACTTTAGTAAATCTCCCTGTACAAAGCTTTACTTTACATTGTGTTCAATTATTATCTATTAAGTTTATGCAAATCTATAAAGCAAAGGATTGTTTTTACTTACCCTTTATTCGACAAAAGGTAAAACGATATAGCGGTTCCAATAACTTCTTGCATATCTGAACCGATGATAGCTATTTCCATCATGAGCCATAGAAATATTCTCGGTATTCTTTTATATTGTAAGAAGCTTATCTCGGCAAGATTTAAACCCGTCACGACACCTAAGCGAGCAGACAGCCTTTGCACTAGAAGTCCTACTACAGTCGACCACAGTAAGACCCATAACAGCTGTAACAATACAAATCACTATTTTTGATATAACACATTTGTTTCATTTTTTATGATGAAATATTAATTATTATATCAAAAAAAGTATATACAAACCACTATAAATTTATAACACACATTAAAAAAAAATTAATACCATTTAGATTTTAGCAAAAATGTCTATAAGATATTTGCAAGAGCATATGTTTCTATTTATGACACGTAACCCACAATAAATGTTATTTTCTTAATATTTAGGCCTACCTAAAACAATATCATTGATTTTTAAAAATATTTTAGAATACACAATGTGGACAAAACTGAAAGGAAATTTTATGTACAATATTGGTACTGTTTTGCACCCATTGCCTGTAAGAAGAGGAGATTGTATATGTAAAGCTGAGTGAGAACATCTGAAGAGTGCCATGTTGTGTAGTCAAACATGTAGGAAGGGGTGTAGTCGTAGCCAGGGGGTTATGGGGTCAACCCCCCCCTCCGAAATACCAAAATTTAGTGGTAAAAATAATACTAAGTTTAAAAAGTGCAAATTAAATTATAAAATAGACAACACAACAGAGGATCCAGCAACATATTTTTTATCATTGTGCATTGCAGGCATACTGATATTTAGATTTACTTGATTAAACTACAACGTACAATACACATGGATGCAGTAGGTTACAGCCTTACTCTCTTGTGAGCTTGATCTGATCTATTAAATAAGAAAATAAATAAGAAAACTATGAAGGTTCAACAAAAATACATTCCTCTAACAAAACACGCAATGCAGTGTATATTGAAACTACTCACAATACGGGGGTTGGCGTGCGAAGCATACAGTGCATTGCGTATTGAAAATACTCCCAATATGGGCAACGTGCAATGCACTGTGCATCAGCCGCTTCTCATAGTGTTCAGTGTCAAGCTTAGCAGTGAACGTGTTAAAAGGGTTTAAATTCAAATCTCCGGTCCTGACCTAACCCCCCCCCCCGAAAAATTTCCCAGCTACGACCTTGGGTCAGGGGTATAGTCGTAAATTGTCCCAAGCTTTCAGAAATATATTTTGAGGGGCGTCCGGGTGTGCTTGCCCAAAGAATTTTTAAATTCAATTGCCTAAAACACCTTTTTAGGCTCAATGTGAAAACAAGGAAATGAAACGATTTTATTTTAGTTTTTTAAATTTGTATAGGCGAAAAACCTGGGTGGTTATCATCACCTTGATTGCCTACAACATCAGGCGGGTTCTTTTAACATCAGCAGTTCTACGCTTTCGTAGCAATGTCTTTACATAGCTCAGCGATTCCAGTTTCGAATGCTTGGTCCATTTAGTGTGATGAAAAGCATGGCTGAAACACGTGGAATAAACAGTCTAGTTCGGGTTGGCGTACCACTTTCTGAAGTTAGAGTCCGGTTCCGAGGTGGAGGTCGCACTTTTATGTTGACTTAAATACGATATTAATGTTTTTTGTGTTTTCCTTGATACCACAATAATAACCAGTTAAATATAAAGAGTGCCCCATAACTTTAAAAAACTGTATGCCACTTGAACCAACAAACTGTATGCTTATTTGAAAATCTCAATTAAAGAACTGCAGCACACGCAAACATCTGTTGATTTCAACTTTCAAGTTACAACACGATAGGGTCCAGCTGCCATAGAGGAAGTAGAATCAAAGAGTGCCGACAGACCACAGTAAGATATCTGAGCAAGGCCAACTTAACCCTTTCCACTCGAGTGTCGGGGCAGCCCCGTACCCTACTAATCCGCACAAACTCCTATGTCGGGCGAGCCCCGAACTCGCTATAATAACGTTCTTTGATTGCATTTGAACAGACGTAGTTACTTTGATGACCGCTATTGTTAAAGTTTGAGATGTGCTGCTATCTGTGGATTATTTTTAGGACCATATGAGTTCAGTTACTGTGGTAAAAAAATCTTAGAAAATGTAATGTTTGCCGTCTTTGGCCGGTCTGTAAACAGCTGTCTGCTCTCGCCGTTGTTTGGTTCCTACTTACTACGCAGCGTTTTAGTGAGCTTACGCGTTGGTTAGTTTTGTTGTACTAGCGTTTGTAATTTCACAGTTTATTTTTGAATATTGTTCTTTTTATAATAATAATGATTGTTGTGAAATAAAATGAACAAAGACGACGGCAGTTTGTTACAAAATGACGTTAGTGGTGACGGAACTTTTGTTTCGAACCTGAGTGATTAAAATATTACCAATCAGTTTTGAAAAAAGCTTGTCTTACTAGTTTTGATCTACATAATACTGTTGTTAAGAAATATAGTAAATAGTTGAGGCAATTTTGTACAAGTTGGTGTCAAAACTAATTGTTTTCATAAAAACTAATTTTTTACAAAAAACTTGTTTTTCAATTATAATTTTTTTTATAATTTATTATTGTGTTTAAAACATGTGTAAACCACTTAATTTTGTTTATAATGATATAGACAACAAAAAACAAGCGACAAATATAGGTCTTTCCATTGAAAATTTTTCCAAAATTCTTGTTTATTCCGGTTTTTTGTTACAAATTTATATTTTCTATAAATAAAAATTAAAAACATATACTTGAAAATAAAAATATATGTTTTTTTTCATACCAATCTATACTTTAGTCATAGAAGAAACTAAAAAAAAAATCAGCCTTTTAGAAGTGACAGAAATACTTTTTTTTGAGTAAACATGTTACAGTGCAATATTCGCTCAAAATTAATCTGACCTGATAGCAACACTAGGTCTTCAGTAATTCGAGTGGAAAGGGTTAAGCTCAGGACTACCGGCTCCCCTCCACGTTCGACTAATAGCCGCCATTCAAAAGACAATTTATTGGACTATTATTAAATACAACCAATAAGTAAATTTTACAGCAAACAAAATTACAAATGAAAATCAAATAAATATTTAATCTTCCAAAAAAGAATTGTGGGAACTCCCCCGCGTTCCGGTCTCACTATACGCCTTATGTAGGTCATACCTACGGTGACCAATCGGGGCACTCGTGCAGGAATGGAGTCTCGGAAGGTGGGGGGGATATCCTATGAGAAAACAGGAAATCTGGGGGAATTCCAAATTTTTTGTAAATAATATGTTTTTAGCCTGTTCAAAAAGGTGGTTTGCTCATAATTTGTGGTACATTTTTATACAGGTAATTTGGTAAAATATTGATCAGATTTGTTCACTTTAAAGGTATATTACTATTAAATCTATACAAGCTTTAAAAAAACATAGTTTAATCAAATTTCATAATCACCACTTTCCATAACCTTGTTCGACCACTTGTTCAATTCTTGTTTTTCAGGCAGGAGACAGTTTAGAAAATTCTTTCGTGAACGTGTTTTTAAAAATATATTTATTTTGTACTTAAAAAAAAAATAGTGAAAATGTTCATGGTTTTACGAGGGTTGCCTTTTAAGCTTTTATACCGGACATCAGATGGCGTTCGTGAATTGTGTCATCACTGTAATTGCGAACATTGACGTTTGTTATTGCGAAGCCAGTGGCAACTTAATAATTGACCAATTAGGTTGTTGATAGTGAACGTTTAAAAGAAGCAAGTTTGTGCGAAAATGGAAATCACTCGTGAACATTTGCGTTGGATGATTTTTTTATGATTTAAAAAAAGGCGTTACTCAAAAACAATGCATAGAATCGCTTCGTGCAACTTTTGGTAATGAAGCAACATCAGAAAAAAACTGATTACAATTGGTTTGCAGAATTTCGTTGGGTTGTGCGTCTGTCAGTGATGAATGTCGAGAAGGTAGGCCAAAATCGGTTGTCATTCCGAGAAACATCAATGTGCGCAACACAATTAAAGAAGATCGGCATGTGATTACGGACAGATAGAGGCGTCTCTTGGCAAATCGCAGGCGGCAATACAATCGATTTTGCTTGAACATTTTGGTGGGAAAAAGATTTGTTCCAGATGGATACTACATAAGTTGACCAAAACACAAAAAAAGGCTCGTGTTGATTGGTGTGATGAAATGTAAAAAAAAATTGACCGAGTTCAAAATCCGTGTACAACATTGTTACAAGAGACGAAACTTGGATACATTCGTATGAACCTGAAAGCAAACAACAGTCAACAGTTTGGTTGTTTGACGAAGAACCCAATCCCACTAAAGTTGTTTGTGCACGGACCACTTCCAAGAAAATGATCGCTTGTCTCTTCGGTTGTACTGGATACATTGCAACAATTGCTTTAGCGGATTGAAGAATGCTGAATGGTATACAACAATTTGTTTGCTAACAGTCTTCGATGAAATAAAAAAAACAATAAAAAAACTTTGTATCATTCTCCATCACGACAATGCCAGCTCCCATAAGCAAGTCAAAGAACTGAATATTTGAAAGAGAAAAACATAAAATTAATGTCTCCTTGCCCGTATTCACCCGATTATCGTCTAATGACTTTTTCTTGTTCCTCACTGTCATACAAAAGATGCGTGGACAGCGATTTTAATCACCTCAAGAAGCTGTTGAAGACGTTCAAAACCATGTTTCTACAGTATCAGATTCAGAGTGGAGAAAGTGTTCCCAGAATTGGTTTGAACGTTTGCAAAAATCTATAGACCTTAAAGGCGAATATTTCGAAAAGCAATAAAACACTTTTTCCCCAACTTCATTTCTGTTTCACTTTTTGTAAAAACTTAAAAGGCAACCCTAGTAATAAACGCAAGATTAGGTACATTCAATTGTTTTCAGGACAACGGGGCACAGTGTTAAAAATCGGGACGGTTGATCACCGTAGTTATACCTCTAAAATATTTCTTTAGAAAAATCAAGAAGGCATGATCTACTTTACCCAGACAAAGCCGTACAACAGTTTTATAACTCTAGCTTACCTTATATCGAGTAAGTGTTCCAGACTGCAAATCAGCTTCTATATTTCCTGGGTCTAGGAAAGCTATACTCATTAAAAAACCAGGACCTGTAAATGCCCATAGCTTCCGCCAGCTAAATTTTATCTGAAAGAAAAATTGTAACTCTATTAATTTTTATTTATTTAAAGCAGCTATTAGTATATTATGTAATAACCAGTACCCTTTTGCATTAGTTGGCACAATGCATCTTATAGTATTATATGTATAATTAATTTTACATTGTGTATCCTGTTCCATGGACGCCCATACCTATGGGCAGAGGGGGGCCTCAGCCCCACCCCCCAGCTCCCAGGGAATGGAAAATATGTATATTATTAATTTTAGTCAGGTATTTCTCTTTTAAGAGATTAGCACTTAAATATGTTTTAAATGTTATGTGCCATTTGATTTTCACATACTTACATTACTTTTTACAAGAGTTCAAGCATGAGCTGCTGGGTCAGTACTTGGTGCGGCCTCTAGGAGTGTTACAGGTCTTTGTGTATTCATTGGCGGTGTAAAGGTACAGACTCAATGCTGTGTGGATTAATAAAGCCTTGAACAGCCAAATCGGCTTCCCAAATTTTAAAAGTTTTCTGGGAAAGGTCAAAATTTTCCTTGGACCCCTTTTGCCGAAGGAGGGGCGGGTACTGCTTAATCCCCTAACCCGATCTAGCCCTCCCTTAGAAAATGTCATATGGGCGCCCATGTCCTGTTTCCATCTCTGCTTCTCCTGTAGGGTGTCACAAGAAAGCTTAGCAGGCTAAAAAGGAATTATGTTTATACATTAAAATAAATGAAAAACATAATTTCTTGTAATTGTCTACAACATCCAAAATTAGTCTAAAACCAAAATTTTTGAATTCTCGTAGTATTAATAAATAAGATAAAATCCATTGTTCTGAAATGTTAGTTTTAGGCTTATTTTAAATGTTGACAGTTACCAAGAAATTATGTTTTCAGTCTTTTGTCAATAACTCGGTTAATTTTTTGATCTACAGAAACGACAAAGGAGCCATTTTATCAGTCGTAGAAAAAGGTAAATATTTTGTCCCTTGTAAATTTTTTGTAAAGTTAACGGTTTACAAGATATTTCACTTTAAAAATTTGTAACAGCCGCCAATTTAAAAATTATTCAACTAAATTCTTGGTGTTTGGCACACTTGTAAATCGTTATCATACAAAACGCTTGGAGGTACCAAATTTTAACTCGATATCTTATCTATTTCTGCAGTTAAAGTGAGATTTTGTAAAAAAAAAACAAAATGGGGTATTGCGGCTAAACTAAGCCGAATTTGAAAAAAAGTTACTTAACACTTTCAATTTATTTCAGTGTATAGGCCTACAATTCGATCCTGTATAGCCTGCTAAGTACTTGTGTGACAGCCTGTACATATGTATAATTAAATTTACATTGTGTAATCTGTTCCATTTCTGCTCTCTGCTTTTTCTTTCTTATATAACTGCAAACACTTCCTAAAACTAATAACTTTCAAAACTATATTGATTTAATTTTTTTTATCCAATTTAGTTTCTAGTACATCCAATGGCATTGCCAGGACTAATGTCTCCTGGTGCGGACAATCTATTGTCACCCCTCCCCTCTCTGCACCATGGAACTCCCACCTACAATAGTTTACACCCTCATGCCTGTAAATTTACGGTTATTTTTTGCGTTATTTTCTCAATCTAACAAAAATGAAAGATACATTGCTTTCTCACCTACATTAAAAGACTTCTTACATTTTACAAGGCATATTAACAACATAGATGGGCTAATATGTATTATGCTTAAAATAAAACTGTTCGCATTGAACATCTTTTTCATTTGCACAAAACTTGAATTCTTATAAACAAATAGTTTTATACTGTTTTTATTGGGATAGTATTAAAATAATTATTAACAAATTTTAATAATCATATCCAATATCAAGAATAACCAATATTGCATATATGTGTTTTGTTAAGACCTAAGGTCGGGAGTAGCAAATGAGCATTGATCATGGTCACCGGAATACGTTTTGGGGAGTCATTAAATTTCTTATATTTATATATGTATATATGTGTTCGCAATCTAGCGGCCGCATTTTAAGTCCGATTTGGTTCAAATTTGGTACACACTTTGGTTGTAACTGAAAGTAACTATTTCTTAGATATTTCCTACGAGAATGAGTTTTTTTCTAAAAATATAAATGTAGGATGTTATTCCTTGCACCTTATAGCTCGCTTGGTTTCCCCAAAATCAATCAAAACGTAAAATACCATAAAAGTGTCCGGTCCAAAGCCATGTGGTGGATCCTACCGTGGGGTTGGCGTACGAAGCACGCAATGCATTGTGCATTAAAAATAATGCCAATATGCGGAATGGTGTGCGAAGCATTTTTCAGCTATTCAGCATTGTCGTGAATGGACCTATTTCCCAAATTGTTGGTTGAAACCCTAAAACATATGCCTATAAACTTAATTTTGGAAATTTGCTCAACTCACGTCAGCGGTTCAGCTGCGTGGTCGAATTATTTTAAGTTTAGAAAGCCAATTTTAGCAATACAGCAGTTTTACTGTTCTTGAGGCAATGACAGGATTAATTGTATGCTGCTGGAAAAATTTAATGTCCACGCACTAAGCACCAGCGCATCCCTGTCTCCCTCCCACTAATGTTGTTTATAACAGTCCTAAACCCACGTTGATCTGTATCACGGTAAACCTACCGATTCCGATTGTTGGATGTTTTTGGCTAACGAACTCGTCCGAGCGACGTAGGCAACCAACATGTGTACCAACTTTGAACCGAATCGGTCTTAAAATGCGGCCGCTGGAGTGCAAACACATATATTAAATATGACTTTAAATGACACCCCAAAACGTGTTCTGGGGACCATGATCGGTGCTTATTTGGTACTCCCGACCTTTGGTCTTACCATAAGGGCCATTGCAATAGCTCATTTTTCCTACGGAAATTCGCTAATAAGTAAGTACAGAAGTCAAGTTTTAAGCCGTTTTTATAGTCAAATTATTATGTGTCAGCTCCTTCCTTGATTTTTCACTACACTTACGTAAATCTCTCGCTATGTAACAAATTAAAACATGTATAGGCTACGATACCTGCTGATGATGTGGACCGTCTCGTCTGATGAGAGGGGTCTCTTCAGAATAGTCATCCATGGCTTTGGTTCCTACCAATGGGTAGGACTGCGCTTTCAATCCTACCTGCAACATTGGATAGTTAGATTTTTAGAAACAAACTATACTAGGGAAAATGTGTATTAAATTACTATTAAATAACCAGATAGTTTTTCATTCAAATATAATAAACTTTCATCCATGTATACCAGAAATCATTAACTTATAAAAAAAACACATACTATAATGAAATCAAACCGATACTAAAAACTTCCATCTACTACTATGTACTCAGAGACATGTTACAGAGGCGTAACTAATGCCGAGGCAAACACGGCGGCAGGCACTGATCAAGGAACCCATTTTAGGGGTGGCGGAATACCAGGGGTCTGGGGTTATGGAATACCGATATTCCATACTCCCAGAGGAAAGGGGGTACAGTAAATTTTTGAAAATTACTACGTTTAAACTGGGCACATGGTTTCAAGACTTATAAAATTACTTTTTTGAAGGACAGTATTGCCATACTTAAGGGTTTTTTTAAACGAAAATCCAATCTATATATATAAAAGCGAAATACCACTAACTCACTCACTGACTCACTCATCACAATTTCTCAAAAACTACCGAACGGATTGAAATGAAATTTGGTATGTAGGCCTAAGCTTCCTCTAGGGCCATAGGTGCTCACTAAGAAAGGGTTTGAAAAAATTCTAAATTTTAGGGGGTTTTGGGGGATCAAAGTTACTAAAATCATAATTTCAGATCTTTTGTTATTATGACAATAGTGCTTTTATTATTTAAGATCTATATATATATATATATATATATATATATATATATATATAAGCCAAATACCACTCACTGACTGAACACTTAAAAAGAATACAATTACTACGTTAAAAAGACTGAAAATACCAACCACCACGGGCAACGCCGTACGGGTCAGCTAGTTGATTATACAACATTCTAGCAATACCAATATAACCTAAATATTTTAGAAAAAACCTTAGACATTTTTAATGTGAACAAACTTGATCTTGAATTTTTCAGACGGCACGAAAAATTTAACTCCTACAAGTCAAAGTATCTGTTAATTATTTCTCATACAAATTGTATCAGAAAATATCAATGCTCATACAAATTGAACGAGCTTTTCTATGAGAAAGGTGTATCGTGATTTGTCAATTTGACCAAGGCCGTAGCCAGGAAAAATTTTCATGGGTCAGGTCAGGACCGGGGATTTGAATTTAAACCCTCCTTTTAACACGTTCACTGCTAAGGCCGCACATGCGAGCTTAACACTGAACACTATAAGAAGTGGCCGACGCACAGTGCATTGCACGCCGACCCAGGTATTGAGAGTATTTTCAACACACAGAGCATTGCATGCTTTGCACGCCAATTTTAAGCCTATGTGCTATGAACGCACATGTGCGTTGTGCGTCCACTTTAAAATATTAGTGATTATGACGTGGAAAGGTTCAAAAATAAAAAATAAAGCAATTTCTACTCATTTAGGCTATAAATATACAAAATAAAAGGTCAGCTCCTAGCATAGGAAATTCGAAATTTGCATAGAAGTGAACGTGTTAAACACCAATTTCCATGCTTATTTTTCAAATTTTGATATAGTTACACACGTAAAATACTATAGGATGTAAGGATGATGAATGATTTTGTTTTCATAGAGTTAAGTATTTTTGTTGAATCTTCATAGATCAGATCAAGCTCACAACACTGACAAGAGAGTAAGGCGGTAACCTACTGTATGCATGCAATGCACAATGATGTAAAATATGTTGTTAGATCCTCTGTTGTGTTGTCTATTTTATTAAACCTAGTATTAATTTTTACTGCTAAATTTCGGGATTTCGGAGGGGGGTGGTTGACCCCTAACCCTCCCCCTGGCTACGGTTTTGAATTTGACTTGTATCTCAAACAAGTCCTCGTATTTGTGACACACATTGTAAACGTACCTTTAGACACAATTGAATTGTTTGGCAGTCAGTTTAATGGTTAACTTCTCTAAAAGTTTTATGAGAAGTTTTCTTCCATATGTTTTTGCAATGCTGAATCCTAATT
>JAGFPH010008102.1:6817-44472 GCA_018207615.1 Philaenus spumarius | reverse complement strand
TATATTTCCACATTATTTTAATTTTTTTTTAGCAACTTTTAAGTCAACGGTCAAGGCGATAGAACACGGGTTAGAAAAGCTTCCTTTGATCTTTGCTCCCTCTTTCAACTCACTATATTATAACTAAACAACTATCAATAAATTTAATTAATTGGTTAATTGTTTAAGATAGTTTCATTCATTTTTGAATAAATCCAATATCTTAAGTGTTTTTAGATAAATTGTAATAAAGTACTGTTGTAAACAGAATTGGTAAAAAGTTCAAAACGTAATTAAAGTTTATCAATAAACCATATTAACAAGTAATTTAAGTATTAGGATAATTTACCTATACAACATTATTAAATCCACCCACAATCTATACTAATTCTATACTTAATGTTATAAAGAGGTAAAGTTTTTTGTTTGTTTGTATGTAGAAGGTAATCTCTGGCACTACTGAACCGATTGAAAAAGTAGTTTTACTAATAAAAAGCTACACTATCCCGGAGTAACATAGGCTATAATTCATTTCGATAAAAACCTGTTTTTAATTCAATATTTGTAAATTTAGTCGGAAAAAATTCGTAGGTTAGGCCTAGAATGATAAACCAACACATGTATTTGCATTTATTACCATAGCAACCGATTGAATAAAATAACAGATAATGCAGCTGTTTGCTCCAATATTTCCAAACAGCTGATTTCAAAATTTGAAGCAATTATTTTTGTATTTCTAGCTTTTAGGAAAGGGTTTTAAAGTGTAAACCTGAGAATTGCTGGTTCTTTTAACCATTATTATAACTGCTGCTATAAAATATAAGAAATAATTTGATTTGGACATTTAACATTAATCACCGTCTACCTTTATTATAAACAAAACATAACATATGTTTTTAGAAGGTGCCATTGGGGGTTGGCGTGGAAAGTCACCCAATGTTTGTAGAAAAGATGCCCCTCTCCACCCCCCGTCCAGTACGGGTAACTGATTTCCACGCGCACAGCTAAAGTCCTCGATCTGTAAAGACGGAAAGGTGTGGGTCATTCGGCCCAAAACTGTGCTATTGTTGTGAAACTGACCGCCCGGCCACCCTCATTGTCACCACCTCCCTTAAATTCCTAGAAATAGTTCGGTCCAATACAAATATTATAATGTGAACCACTAATCGAATAAAAACAACTGACGGGTCAATCTTCTCGCAAGATTTAGACGAATAAGAGAAAAGTTGAATCACAATCCTACGACTCTCCGTTGACGAGGTAGTTGCTTATTACAATAATAGCATTGTAAATGACACCAGTTTTGAGGCGTATTTTTAATCTTCGCCATTTTTCCAATATCGTCGCCATCTTTTATTTTTTTAAATACAAACACCATATTTCTATGCAGTTGTTGGTAGAACATATTATTTTATGACAGTATTTTTCTTTGGTATTTTTCTCTAAACGCAGCCGTAGGCCTAAAAATAAACGCTACAAGAGATAACTGCCACATACTTTCTCCCAGTTGAAACTTTATACCTTCCCAAGAGTAGCATAGGAGGTGGTTATTTAGAATTGCAAAAGTAGGAAAATGTTACCATGGAAAATATTATAACCATGTAACACACATCCATATTATATTATTATACTAGCTAGCCCGATCCGGCTTTGCACGGATAGACAAATCAAAGTTAAATGTATATTAACAAAAAAATATATTATATATCAATAAATATAAATTAGGCCTACACTATGTATTTCTTATGGGGAGTTTTGAAAACCTTTCTTAGTGAGCACCTATGGCCCTAGAGGAAGCTACATACCAAATTTCGTTCCGATCCGTTCAGTGGTTTTTGAGAAATCGTGATCAGTGAGTCAGTGGATTTGGCTTTTATATAATACTAGCTGACCCGTACGGCGTTGCCCGTGGTGGTTGCTATTTTCAGTCTTTTTAACGTAATTGTATTCTTTTTAAGTGTTCAGTCAGTGAGTGGTATTTGGCTTATATATATATATATAGATCTTAAATAATAAAAGCGCTATTGTCATAATAATAAAAGATCTGAAATTATGATTTTAGTAACTTTGATCCCCCCAAACCCCTCCTAAAACTTCAAAGTTTTTCATACCCTTTCTTAGTGAGCACCTATGGCCCTAGAGGAAGCTACATACCAAATTTCATTCCAATCCGTTCGGTAGTTTTTGAGAAATCGTGATGAGTGAGTCAGTCAGTGAGTGAGTGAGTGGTATTTCGCTTTTATATATATAGATATAGATATAATATATTAATATTATTATTATTATTTAAACTATTCGATCGATTTCGAACAAATTTGCACCAAACATGTCAATTAGGCCTGTATAGATGAACGAAAAATATTTTGAAATTTTTTTAAAAACAACCCCCTTTTTGGCCAAAAACCCCCAAAAATCAGTTATTATTATTATTACCGAAACGAGAATTTTTAGAACGATGCTGTTTTCTACATATGGTAGGGTACATTAAGGGCTATACAAATAAGCAAAATTTTATCAAAATCGTTAGAGCCGTTTTTGAAAAATTTAGATTATTCTCGTTTTTTGGTAATTTTTGGGGGTAAATCCCCTTAAAAATCAAAAATTTGTAAAAATGAAAAAAACGCCTGGAGATATTCCAGAACTACACCTACATACCAAATTTCATCAAAATCGGACCGTTAGTATGGTCTCCAGCTCTGTACACATCCTTACAAACACATAGACACACGGACCGACATCCCCCAAAAAACACTGCAAAACAATGCATTGAGTCTTTCGCACGCCAATCCCACGGTAGAATCCACCAAATGGCTTTGAACCGGGTACTTCTATGGTATTTTACGTTTTGGTCGATTTTGGGGGAACCAAGCGAGCTATAAGGTCGCGTAAAAGAAGAAAATGTGCAGATCAACACCCTACATTTATATTTGTAGAAAAATCTCAAAAACTTATTCATTCTCATAGGAAAAATCTGAAAAAATGTTACTTCCGGTCAAAAAACGTGCTTCCGATTGTTGGACTTTTTGGCTAACGAACCCGTCCGAGCGACGTAGACAACCAACATGTGTACCAAATTTGAACCAAATCGGACTTAAAATGCTGCCGCTAGAGTGCGAACACATATATTTATATATGATTTTTAATGACATTCCAAAACGTGTTCCGAGGACCATGATCGTTGCTGATTTGCTACTCCCGACCTTTGGTCTTACCTTAAGGGCCACTGCAATTTTTCCTATGTAAATTCGCTAAAATTGTGCATAAGCTTCTACATTTTTTAAGGTTAAACTACCGTACGACTGGATTTAATGGCAGTACAGTAGCCTAATCTTTTTACAGCCTTCTTTAGCTGTTACGACTCATTGAATTCGGAAACTTATCACATGTGTACATTCTAATACCACGTCTGAGGTCAAAGCCATTTGAATTAATCGTTAGATATCGAGTTTTTATTGATGCCAAAAGACACGAACAAAATATCTATAAAAATGAATCGGTATTGATTTATTCAGTTACGTAGGGGAAGTTTCTTTCTACGTTTCAATATTTTTTGTAGATGTTTCTAAAATTATGTTAATTAAAAATTTAAGAAATACATTTTTAGGTAAAAACTTTCAAATAAAACCTACTATGGTATGCCTATCTCCTGAATTTAACAGTTATGGATTTACAATTATTCTCGTGAACCATTGTCTATTTCCTTCCATTATGCAGCCAGTAGTCGAAATGTTAATGAGGTTATACCAACATGTTACATCGTATTTTGTGAGAGCGTATCAATAGGCCTACGATGCACTTATCAGAGACAGTGCATCCAACTGGGGAATCGAAAAAAAAAAAAACAAAGGTCTGTTCGGGTTTGATGGTTGAGAGGGAGAGGAAGGTGTAAAAACTGCGTTTTCTAGGTTTTTTTGCAAATATTTCGTAAACTCTTCATTTTACAGCTTAGTTTGCTGAAGGATCTGCTCCAGTAAACGAGAAAGCAACAGGAAACGAAAGCGCTTCTCACTATATCCCTATCTAAACAGTGCAATTTCTTGCAGCTGAACGCTTTGACATTGCCTTATTTCAAACCATTTTATAAATCTATCATTTGTAATTGAGTGTTGAAAAAAAAACTGAATATTCTTTATAAAATTTCGGATCCGGCTTGCAAATTATTTTTCATTATTAATTTTGTATTGTGTTAGGAAAAAAATTCCAACTTTGTACTTACAAAATGTCAATTACTTAATAAATCAAAAGCATTTAAAAAAAACTAAATTGCAAGTCGGATGCGTATTGTGATGTGCTTAAAATGAGACCTTGCCAACAATTTTATGATAAAAATAAACGAAATAAATGGTTTGAAATTTAACATTGCTCTTATGGGATAAAAATCCAAGATGGCCGCCACTACAGCAGACCCTTAAGTGTAAAATGCATAATAATCATATAATATAATTTAACTTTTTACGTTAAATTGTCTGCAAAAATGGTTCCACCACTAAAAAAAAAAAAAATAACGCATTGACAGTATAAATTAGGTTTTATAGTTGTTTAAATATATCTTCGTAAAATCGATTTGACATATTGAACAACGCAATATTCATCATATAGACTACCATTTAATATAAATTAAGGTAAAAAACAGTCGGTACTTGATAAAACTCCATAATAGGGATCAAATAACCAAATGGTAAAATTTCACAATCTATATAGGCCTATTATATAATTTCGTAAGCCGAATTTTGAGAGAAAGATTGTGGGAGTTTGGAAGGTCGTACAAAGCTGGGAAATGGCTCAAATTAAGGGTAATGACATGAAGGAGTGGGGGAAGTATAGGTTTTCCTCAATTTACAAAATTTATAGGGTTTTGAGGAATTTAAAGTCACCAAAAATCTGCATAAGAAATACATTGCAAAGAAAAACAGCTGAGTACAATTTGTAAAAAAATAAATATTTTAAAGAAATAGGCCCTCCTACATTGTAATGAAAAAGCAGGCGTGGTCTTCAAGAACAATGCAGACAGAAAAAGAGCTGTTCGTGAAACTAATAACATTGATCGACAGAATGACGTTGACAATTAATTAATAGCCCACCGCTCAGAAGAAAAATATAGGGGCATTTGCCCCTACAGGCCACTAGTTGTTATATATCACCACCACCACCAATTATTACTGTAAAATTTAACCATTTGGTCATTTCGATCATTACCATTTAATATTTTAAAAGTTTGCATTATTTTTATAATATTAATATCATAAAACTGTTACAATATAAACTTTAAAAAATATATTATTAAGGTACCGGTAGTTATTTTATAATTTTAAACACAAGTTTCTTCAGAAATAATATTGTTAATACACCTTTCCATTTAAATCACAGAAGACAGAAATAAATTATGCATTATAGTTAAAGTTCCAAAACTGCAGGTTATATATAAACAATAGTCTAGCGCACCTGCCATTTTTTACTTTCTCCCCCCCTATACGTAAGTATATGGAGAAAGTAGGCTATTGTTTTCGTCCAAATTTTCGAATTTGAATTTTTAGTGGAATTATCTGTTTTGGTGCTCCCTGAACCCCAAAAAATTGTTTAGTGGAATTATCTGTGTTGGTGCTCCCTGAACCCAAAAATATTTTTAGTGGAATTATTTGTTTTGGTGCTTTCTGAACCCAAAAAAGTAGTTTTTTAGTGATGTCTTTCCGTGTGTCTGTAAGGATGTGTACAGAGCTGGAGACCATACCAACGGTCCGATTTTGATGAAATTTGGTATGTAGGTGTAGTTCTAGAATATCTCCAGGCGTTTTTTTTTCCATTTTTTCAAATTTTTGATTTTTAAGGTGTTTTACCCCCCAAAAATTGCAAAAAAACGAGAAAAATCAAAATTTTTCAAAAACGGTTCTAACGATTTTGTTAAAATTTGGCTTATTTGTAGTCCTTAATGTAGCCCTACCATATGCAAAAAAAACCGCATCTTTCTAAAAATTCTCGTTTGGGTAATAATAATAATAGACTAGTAACTGATTTTGGGGGTTTTTGGCCAAAAAAAGGTTGTTTTTCAAAATTTGGAAATTTCTTTAAAACTACTGAACGGGTTGACATAAAATTTGGTATATAGCTTCCTCTAGGGCCATAGGTGCTCACGAAGAAAGGTTTTCAAAAAATTCGATATTTTATAAGTTTGGGGCGGGGGTCAAAGTTACTAAATCACGATTTCTCTAAAACTAATGAACGGATTGGAATGCAATTTGGTATGTAGCTTCCTCTAGGGCCGTAGGTGCTGATAATAAATGGTTTAAAAAAAAATCGAAACTAAGGTAGGGTTTGGGGGATCAAAGTGACTAAATCACGATTTCTCCAAAACCACCAAACGGATTGGAATGAAATTTGGTATGTAGCTTCCTCTAGGGCCGCAGGTGCTGATAAGAAAGGTTTTAAAAAAATTCGGAATTTTTTAAAGATTGGGGGGTCAAAGTTACTAAATCACGATTTCTATAAAACTACTGAACGGATTGGAATAAAATTTGGTATGTAACTTCCACTAGGGTCATAAGTGCTCTCTAAGAAAGGGTTTTAAAAAAAATCAAAATTTTATGGGAGGTTTGAGATGGGGGGGGGTGAAAGTTACTAAAACTCCCCATAAGAAATACATAGTGTAATTTTTATTCATTGATATAATATATTTTTTGTTAATATACATTTAATTTTGATTTGTCTATCCGCGCAAAGCCGGATCGGGCTAGCTAGTATAATAATATAATATGGATGTGTGTTACATGCATCTAATATTTTCCATGGTAACATTTTCCTACTTTTGCAATTCTAAATAACCACCTCCTATGCTACTCTTGGGAAGGTATAAAGTTTCAACTGGGAGAAAGTAAGTGGCAGTTATCTTTTACCGTTTATTTGCTAATACATGGATTATTCAAAAATTCCTAACAATATTGGATTGGACTAATTTTAGTCACGCGTTAGTTCAGTTAAACATTAAACACTGCCCGATGCCCGAGCCTGACCCGAGTTAGTCTGCTAAAAGCTGCTTTCTTGTCGCACGTGTTAGGTTATATAACAATAACGCGCGTGTTATCTTATGGTGTAAAACAACTCTTATAAAGTGTCGACAATCTATAGACACTAGAAAGTTTAAGTTATTCTAATTGTAGACTTAAGTAGGCCTAACTAGTATTTTTCAAATAACAAGTGAAAGTTACATAACAAAAAACATAGTTATCCTAAAGGTTAATAAAGTAATTAAAGTTAACGGTAGCAGCTACAAACTCTAAAAGACAAAAATGAACGTGCACAAACTAACCTCATTGTCCAAATTGTAACCAAACATTTCTCTCTGCACTCACACTGAAGTCTTAACCTAACCTAACCAAACTAATACAAATGATGTCATGGTTGAATGTGGCGATAACCTTGACAGAGACGATGTTCTCAGTTCTCTAGACCAAACTGAACGGCTTTTGAATCGAATGTTTAAGACGGGCTGGTTCGCGGAGAGGGGAGAGGGATTCGGGTCGTTCAACATTCTGAATTACAATAATTCGACCGCGCAGCTGAACCGCTGACGTTGAGTCGAGCAAATTTCCAAAAAAGTTTATAGGCCTAAGTGTTAGGGTTTCAACCAACAATTTGGGAAATAAGTCTACTCACGACGCGACGGTGCTGAATAGCTGCAAAATGCTTCGCACCCCATTCCGCATATTGGGAGTATTTTCAATACACAATGCATGCGTGCTTCGCACACCAACCCCCCCTGTATTGGGAGTATTTTCAATACACAATGCATTGCGTGCTTCGCACGCCAACCTCCATATTGGAAGTATTTTCAATACACAATGTTTGGTGCAAATTTGTTTGAAATGGATAGAATAATTTTCTCTCTAGCTTTGTATAGATACATACATTTTGTAAAATCTACTTTTTTAACTAAGGGGGTCCCAAAACGGATATTTCCACAACATCGATTTTTTTGCGATTTTTACTATAGTATGGTGAGAAAGTAAAAAAGTTTTTGGTTTCGGAGAATAATAAACTGATTATAAGTTTGCTAAGTTGCTATGGTAGTAAATATAAACAAACATGTGTTGCTAAGCGTTTTGTCCGAACAGCTGTTTTCGTGGATTATGGCCTTGAGTTCGTACAAAAAAGGATGTTCAGTTTTCCCAAATTTGAAACTTCTCCGGGAAACTTTTCAAATTTTCCATTCCTTAAAAACCCAATTCGGACTACTTCGAACAGTTTAAAACAAAAAATAGCCAAATTGGTCCAGCCGTTCTCAAGTGATGGGCCTACCAACGAACAGCATTTCATTTTTACTTTCTCCCCCCTATACGTAGTATATGGAGAAAGTATTGTTTTCGTCCAAATTTTCGAATTTAAACTTTTAGTGGAAATATCTGTTTTGGTGCTCCCAGAACCCCAAAAAATTGTATAGTGGAATTATCTGTGTTGGTGCTCCCTGAACCCAACAATATTTTTAGTGGAATTATTTGTTTTGGTGCTCCCTGAACACAAAAAAGTGTGTCTGTGTGTCTGTTAGGGTGTGTACAGAGCTAGAGACCATACAAATAGTCCGATTTTGATGAAATTTGGTATGCAGGTGTAGTTCTTGAATAACTCCAGGCATATTTTTCATTTTTTTAAATTTTTGATTTTTAAAGGGTTTTACCCCCCAAAAATGGCCAAAAAACGAGAAAAATCCAAATTTTTCAAAAACGGCTCTAACGATTTTGATAAAATTCGGCCTATTTGTAGCCCTTTATGTACCCTACTATTGCAAAAAAACCGCATCTTTCTGAAAATTATCGTTTAGACAATAATAATAACTGATTTTTGGGGGGTTTTGGGGCAAAAAGGGGGTTGTTTTTCAAAAATGTTCAAAACCTTATTTCGTGCATCTATTCAGGCGTAATTGACATGTTTGGTGCAAATTTGTTCAAAATCGATTGAATTGTTTGAATAATAATAATAATAATATTTATTAATGACTCTCCTATTTTAAAGTGCCCCCCCCCCCCCCCCCTTTAATACAATTTTGAATCACCGTGAATCTGTTTAATAATTTAAATATGTTTGTGAGAAAGTATGTGCCAGTTCCTGGTACTAAGAAAGGATTTTAAAATATTTCGCATTTAAGGGTTGAAACAACCTCTAAAACCATAAATATTGTTTGCTTTATATCTCAAAATCGATATGGCCTAGGAACGTGGAATTTGGTACACTATTGCTCATAGGCCCAGAGGTGCACTATAAGAAAGAGTTTTGAAATATTCCTCGTTTAAGGGTTGAAACAACCCCTAAAACTATAAATATTGTTGGTTTTATATCTGAAAAACCATATGGCCTAGGAACGAGGAATTTGATACACTATTGCTCATAGGTGCTAGATTCGCGCTAAGAAATCATTTTGAAATATTTCGCGTTTAAGGGTTGAAACAACCCCTAAAACCAAATATATTGGTATGAAGTTTCAACTGGGAGAAAGTGTGTGGCAGTTATCTGGTACCGTTTATTATGTAGATTTTAGTTAGAGAAAACAATAGTCAAGTTGAACAAGAATAGGTTAAACCACGGATATTAGAAAACATTATAATCAGGGCCGGCGCAAGGACCATGCGGGACATGCTGACGCATGGGGCGCCGCCAGTGAGGGGGCGCCGACGCGCAAGCGAAGCCGGCGTCGGCAGCGCGGCGGCAAAAATTTCAAGACCAAGGCGCCTTCAAAATTTTCCGAAAATATTTTTTGCACCGAAAAAGGTTTTCCTAAAGACGTGGCCGCCCTTTACAGGTTTTAAAAGAAACTCCCTATTTCAGTTTAGCGCTTTTTTAGGGACAGACAGATAACCGCTATAGGGCACCATCCTTTCAGAGTCGGCGCCCTTTAGTGTCAGTGAAAAATTCGCCCCTCCCCCCCCCCTAAAGACGCGATCGCCCCGACCGCCCTTTTCTGTAATTAAAAGAAACGCGGAAACGTCCTATTTCTTTTTGGCACTTCTTTATGGATAGACAAGATCAGGAACACGTACAACAGTATTGTACAGGGCGCCATCCTTTCGAAATCGGCGCCCTTTATTTTCAGTGAAAAATTCGACCCCCTAAAGACGAGACCGCCGTAGGCTACATTCAATACTAACTTCACTAACATTAATAAAGTAATAATTATGTGTCAATAACAACAGTATAACATCTATTTATAGCCCGATTTGAAAATTGCCACGATCTTTTCTAGTACTTTTGAAGAAGGGCGGTAAAAGATGGTAATTTTGGTAAAATTGTAGCTCGATGTTATATTTAAATTTGATTTTATATAATTAAATAATTTCAATTGGTATGCATTTGATAATGTACCCATTTGTTATTGCAATAAGGAGATATATAAATATATATACATATATATGGGCGGGGGGTTGTTGTGTATAGAGGGGGGCGCCAAAAATGACTCTCGCATGTTCAAGAAAAACCCCTTGCACCGGCCCTGATTATAATGTATTCTAGTATCCGTGGGTTAAACAATCACTTTATAAAAGGAAACATCATTTTAAGGCGTTCTTCTAAATTTAGTACCTAAGATAAAACTGTAGATATCGCTAGTAGACATATTGAAGCTGAAGTTTATAAATCTCAATTTAAAAATATTTTTTACACTTTTTAGCGAATTTTCTTAGGAAAGGTTGTGATTCTTAGGGTGAGACCTAAGGTCGAGAGTAGCCAATGTGCACCGAACATAGTCGCCAGAACATGTTTTGAGGCGTCATTAAAAATTGTATATTATTTCGAAACATTTGTTTGTAGCTATTCCGAATATTGATATAATGAATATATATTTTGACTTACCGTCTACAATATTCAATTTGCTGTCGTATTCGACGGCCGTTTCAGCTATTCAGCCTTTTTCAAATATTTTCAGCAGGATATCCTTTGTCACTTACCACAAAAACACCCGTTACAGTACACTAACACAACGCAATAATAAATAACTCGATACATTAGTTAAAAAGTTAAAACATAGTCAATTCAAAAAACTTCGACTGGTTGGGCCCAACATTCCGATACGTACTGCGGACGATGGTCAATCACGCAAATCGATGGAGGGAGTTGCTTATCTCCAACAGCGTATCGAACAATTAATTCGTTGATGATATCATGTTTTATATCAAGGGACACAAAGACAAATCACCAACTTAGCAACATATCTGAACAGCATACATCCCTCGTTAATATTTACAACTAGCTGGCCCGACCCGGCTTTGCACGGATAGACAAATCAGAGTTAAATGTATATTAACGAAAAATATATTATATCAATAAATATATTACACTATGTATTTCTTATGGGGATTTTTAGTAACTTTGACTCCCCCTCCCCCAAACCTCCCCTAAAATTTAGATTTTTTTAAAAAAAACTCTTTCTTAGCGAGCACCTAGGGCCCTAGAGGAAGCTACATAGTAAATTTCATTCCAATCCGTTCGGTGTTTCTTTTTAGTAACTTTGACCCCCCAAACCCCCCTAAAATTTCGAATTTTTTAAAAACCCTTTCTTAGCGAGCACCTATGGCCCTAGAGGAAGCTACATACCAAATTTCATTCCAATCAGTTCGATGGTTTTTTGTAGTAACTTTGACCCCCCAAACCCCCCTAAAATTTCAATTTTTTTTTTAAAAACTCTTTCTTAGCGAGCACCTATGGCCCTAGGGGAAGCTACATACCAAATTTCATTCCAATCCGTTAGATGGTTTTAGAGAAATCGTGATTTTGTAACCTTGACCACCCCCCCCCAACCCTCCTAAAATTTCTAATTTGTGAAACCCTTTCTTAGAGAGCATCTATGGCCCTAGAGGAAGCTACATATCAAATTTCATTCCAATCCGTTCGGTAGGTTTTGATAAATCGTGATTTAGTAAGTTTGACCCCCCCAAAACCCCCCTAAAATTTCGAATTTTCGGAAACCCTTTCTTAGTGCGCGTCTAGAGCCTATAAAGAGTATTAGTGCCAAATTCCATGTTTGTAGGTCCCGTGGTTTTGGAGAAACTGTGATGAGTCAATGGTATTTGGCTTTTATAAGTATAGATTGAGATCGAAACAAACAATAGTATAAATTATCTGGATCTCACAATAACTAAGTCTAACCACAAACACAGTTTCAAAATATACGGAAAACCCACCCATGAAGACCATGCAATCCACTCCACGTCTAACCATCCCCAGGTCACTAGATAGCTAGTGACCTTGTAACCATCCCATGTCGCACAAAATAGCGGCTTATAACTGCTTTATTCATAGATTACGCAATGTACCAATGTCAGAGACAGATTTTCGTGAAGAATTTAATACAATCAAATACATTGCTACCCAAAATGGTTACAAAGCGTCAATCAATTGAACAATACAACAAGCAGAAAGGAAAGACAAAATTAGAAATCTGAAGGAGCCAAAGAAAGACAAATTCTTGGTGTTCAATTATTTTAAGCCGTCTGAACACATATTCAGAAACCTGCTCCAAAAGCAACAATATAAAATTACCTACAGAACAACAAATAATTTAAAGAGCCTCATAAACCCCCCAAAAAAGATATTCCATATTGATAAATTTGAAGGATCCGGAATATACGAACTATCATGCAGTGACTGTCCAAAGAAATGTATAGGACAGACAGGGAGATCTTTCAAAAAAAAAAATAGATTTAAGGAACATATTCCATCCTCGAAACAAATTGCACACTTCACAAAGTCAGAATCTAAATTCACAGAACACCTTATTCAGGCCGACCATGGATATTCTTGTATGGAAGACTCACTTAAACTATTACACCTTTGTAAAAAAGGCCGATTTTGAATTCTCCCGTATTGGGAGTATTTTCAATACAGAATGCAATGAGTGCTTCACACTCTAACCCCCGTATTGGGAGAATTTTCAATACAAAGAGCATTGCTTGCTTCGCATGCCAACCCCCGTATTGGGAGAATTTTCAATACACAATGCACTGCGTGCTTCGCACACCAACCCTTGTATTGGAAGTATTTTCAATACACAATGCATTGCGTGCTTCGCACGCCAACCCCCGAATTGGTAGTATTTTCAATGCACAAAAGATTGCGTGTTTTGTTATAGTATAGTATTTTTGTTGAACCTTCATAGTTTTCTTATTTTATAGATCAGATCAAGCTCACAAGAGAGTAAGGCTGTAACCTACTGCATCCATGTGTATTGTACGTTGTAGTTTAATCAAGTAAATCTAAACTAGGGGCTCTGCCCCTGGACGCTCCGCGTCCCAACCCCGGCTCGGCATTCGGCCTCAGATGGCTGCTTCGCTTCGCTCGCAGGTGGAAAATTCGATAAAGAATCTCGTTAATCTTTTGCTCGTTTGTACATAGGTGACCGAGCATAAATTAGCTGTTTTATTTGGCAGCTGATTCAAACTCATTAAACATTATCTCCATAAGATTAACATGGGAAATTTGAAGGATTGTATACCGGGGCTCCTTCTCGGGTGAATAGCGGCTGAACGGATGATAATATATAAGACTTGACATATCTGTGAATGATTATGTTCAGTTTTTGATCCAAATTAGCTGTTTTATATATAATAGGTTTGTAACAACCAATGTTTGAATTGAATTAAAATATAGTTAGCATTTTTCGTTGATTTTTGTTTGTGTTTGTTTTTAGTTTGTCAATGTAACCTCAAAAAGGTAATACTACATTTGATACTGATTTGATCCAAATCAGTTGTTGATCAAAATCAGCTGTTTTAAGCTTTTCATACGAACAGCTGTTTTTGTGTCCTTGATAAAATCAAAAGAAATATTTCTTCTTCTTCCTTAAGATTGACCTTCCATAAGATTAACATTGAAACTTTGAGGGCCACTGGGGCGTAGCCCTAATGTCCTAGGACTTCGGTAAATGCTTGATGACATATCTACAGGTAATAAGACACATTTTAAAACAAAAATCATCAAAATCGGTCCATTAGGAGAGGCTGGGCGATTGGAAATCGGTTTTGACCAAATTCTTTTAATATATATAGATATCAGTATGCATGCAATACACAATGATGTAAAATATGTTGCTGGATCCTCTGTTGTGTTGTCTATTTTATAATTCAATTTGCACTTTTTAAACCTAGTATTAATTTTACTACTAAATTTCGGGATTTCAGGGGGTTTTTAACCCCCCCCCCCCCTGTATTCGGCCTTGTGTGTTAGCATTCTAAGGGCCGCATTTTACGTCCAAATTTGGTACACCCGTTGGTTTTCTAAGTCGCTCGGACGAGTTCGTTAGCCAAAACAATTCAACAACAGGAAGCACGCTTTTTGTCAGGAAGTAAATTGTTATAAATAAATACCTTGTTTCCGTGAAATGCTGCTGACAGTCCTGTTTGATGACTCTATTTCTGTTTGGCGGTGACGATCGTTTCGCCTATTTCTGAGGCATTGTCGAACCGATTATAATTATTAAAAAGTTTTGCATTTAATTTAATGCACGTCAAAACAACATTAAATTGTTAATCACAATTTACGAACACAAACACAAAACACAAACACTATACATGTACACAGCACATTTCAACACAGATATGAGGATAGTCTTACGGATAGAGACTCTCGCACGTGCATTGCGGTCCGTCCTTAGTTCAGCACTGATTAGTCTAGTCTATCTAACGTATTGAAATGTATTCAGTAGATTATTTTGGCGATAGGAGGGGGTTGGTTCTGATGATATCGTCAAATAAGAAATTGGGTTGAAAATGGATTTTATCGTTCAACAATAAGCTTGGGTTTAAAATTGTGGCCGTATAAATGTGAAATTCCTCAAGGACGTTCATAGTTGGTCATAGGTTTATTTAAATTTTGCATATTATTTTGGATATTTGTATATGTATGGCCAGTATCTATTAGGTGTTCGGCATATTTAGAATGGGTTGGGTCAGATTTACTATTAGGAATGTGCTCTTTGAAACGTGTTTTGAATGTTCGTCCTGTTTGACCGATGTAATGTTTATCGCAATTATTACAAGTGAGGTTATATGTTCCACTTGCGTTATAAGGGCAGTCATCTTTAGGTTTTGGTTTGATTGCTTTGGCTAAGTTATTTTTAGTTTTAAAGGCCAGTTTGTAACCTTGTTGTTGGAATATTCTGTCTGCGGCATTATCCAACAATCCATGGTATTCAGCACTTTTATATTTCGGTTTGTCTTTTTTTATATTGTTCTGTTTGTTTTTATTTTTATTTTTTATCAAGGTATTTATTTATAATACATCCAGCCCAGTAAGGCAAAAAACAAGTTAATCACGAGTAAATTGTTTTTGAGATTTCTGAACATTATGTTTTTTTATAAGACCTATATCCCTCCGGTTCTTTTAAAATAGATCAAAACGTAAAATACTATAAAAGTACTCTGAAAGTACCATAAAAACCGAGTTTGTTCGCTGCGAGCAAAGAGAAGGAGTCGATAATCCGATGGTGATAGGTCGAGGTGCAAAACTCTCTCTGCGAGCGGGTCGAAGCAGCGCGTGCGCCGAGGCTGGAGGCTGATGTGCAAACAAATTCTATTCAGCGCCTTCGTGGGTAGACCGATTTTCAAGGTAATCCGCGTTAAAAACTCGTAACGGCCACCATTTCGAAAATTATAAATACACATTCTTGGTATTTTGAATACTTGTAAATCGTAACATACAAAATGCTTATACCAAATTTGAACTCGATATCCTATCTACTTCTGGAGTTACAGTGAGTTTTTGTAAACAAACAAAATGGCGGATTGCGACTAAACCGAGCCGAATTCGAAAAAGTTACTGAACATTTTAAACTTATTTCAATGTACACAATAGGATCCCGTATAGCCCGCTTAGGTCTTTTTGGAACACCCTGTACAGACGTACTTGCCCAAGAATCCAGAATTTATCTAGGTGCCCTTCAGATTAGGATCAATAGCAATGAATACTTAAATAACATTTAAGTATTCATTGTCAATAGGTTGTAGTTTGGGAAAACAGAGGGAGGGCCAGCCGATCTTTTGCCGTGGGGGTCATAAACTGTCAAAACAGCCAGGTAGGGCCGAGGGCCAGTCGACTCCCCAGAGCGGAAGTGATTCAGGGGAGGGGTAAGATTAAATGCATAGAGTACGACTCTAAACTAATTTCTATAGAAGAGTTTTTAAGGTTAATAATTATACAAATATTATAATCATACTGTTATCGGCAAAATACTGTGACTAAACAGTTTAGGTAAGTCCTCTAGTTTTTTTTTTATTCTAATTATATAAAGTGATAATACGACGAAATATTATAATTATACAAATATTATAATCATACTGTTATCGGCAAAATACTGTGACTAAACAGTTTAGGGGTAAGTCCTCTAGTTTTTTTTAATTCTAATTATATAAAGTGATAATATGACGAAATATTATAATTATATAAATATTATAATCATACTGTTATCGGAATACATAAACGATAATTAAAACCTTTCCACCCCCACACCCACCGCACAGTAGAACAGGTCACTGATCCCTAGCCGGCTGGCCCTCGCTCCGCCAAGCCTCTGGCTGTCAAATTACCCTCGTCAAAGTTTTTAGGCAACTGGCCCTCGGCTCTGCACTCTGTAGTTTGTCATCGAATGTCGAGATAGTAAATCTTTTTAACTCTAAAACAATGGTTTGTGAAAGTCCACGACCTTACTTCTTAGAATTGGGAAGCAAAATATTAAAACTGAGTTTAATGATGGTAATAAATTCATTTTTCAGTATCCAAGGTTCTAAATTGTAATCTAATAGTTACCTTATATTGTTCCGTCAGTTACCTCTTTTTGTTTCATTATATGACGCGTTTCGTGACGTCCATCCCGTCATCAGAATATCACTCGTGAATGGAGATGATCAAAACATTAAGTACGAAACACACAAACACATAAAACAAAAACACTTTTAAAACACAGTTGATAGGTGTACACCTAACGTTTACCGTATGTCGACTGCCTGTCCCTTATCTGTGCGCACTCGGAATAGTTCTGAATCTATATCTAACTGTTATCAAAGGTGTTTTTGTGGCAACGCCCACATCTCACTTAATTCTTCATCAAAATTAACTAGTAGTTCTGTGAACAACTGAACAGTAGACCTTGCTCGTGGAAATAACAAATGTGGTTTTGAGCTTAGGTTAAAAATAGTGTGTCAATAAGGAAGTAAGCAGAAGGTTTAGCCAGTGAAACATTATTTTGCAATTCCCGCGATTCCGTAGTTTCTAGTTCTCGTTTTTTCCTTTGCTTGAGCTTTAACTGCTAAAGATTTTCTTTTATGGGGCATTGTGTTTTATTTAGGTTAATAATGCGTGAGGTAGCTAAAAATATCGCGTTATTCAGGGAAAACATAGAATTAAATATTTACATACTTAAATAACTAAAACTTAACAATGTATTTACAGTTCCATATCATATTCCACTATTAGAAATAATGAAAATAAACGATGTTAAAGCGTCGTGATAATAATCTCAACCCATGTAGATGTCCAACACTTCCCACGCTCTCCAACGGTCATTTTTTGTATGTCCTTTATCACCGCGAGGTTTCATTTGTTTCATCTCATTTTGTAATTCAAGTAAAGCTAAGTCAATTACGTTTTATACAGTTCTATTTAGAACTAAATTACGGGATTTTTTTACATTTATGAAAAAACATACAAAAAATGTTTAATACTTTTTATGTAGGCCTAAAGTTGTTTTTCCTTTCGTTACTGAACATGCTTATTTCTTGCGCTAATAACTTTGTTAATTTTACTTCAATAGTTTTTTTACTGGCATATATGAATTCTTTGAACCTTTATCTACAAAAAAGCTACGGAACACTTTTGAATTGGTTTAGAATAAACGTATAAAAACATGGTTAACATACAAAGACTTGGACGATTTTTAACAAATTTGAAGTTTGCGACCATTTTGTGAGCTTACCGTTAGATATACGGAAAAAAATCAAGAATACCAAGAATCAAGAATATCAAGAATGTTGTTTAAAATCAAATTTGCTACCCGGAAAATGCTATTAGTTTTTAAATTCGACTTACGGTTAAGCCACAAACTGGCTTTGGAAAAAACCTTACACTGAGAGAAACGGTCCGGCCGCAATTTTTATTTTATTTAAGGGGTTAAAAGTGGAAAATAGAAAAAACCGCATATATAATATACATAGCTCGGCCTAGGAATAAGGAACATACATGCAAAAAATCATCAAAATCGGTCAAGGCGTTTGGCTGTAATCGTGAGACAGACAGACAGACACACAGACGAAATGCCGAACGGTCGAACTAAAACTGAGACCTCGCTTCGCTCGGTCAATGATTCAATCGTCATTTTAAAGCTTATGTTCCCAGCTATTAATGAGAAATAGAAAAGTAGCTTAAAATTAATGTATAAAAAATATTTTTTTTAACTTTCATATGATTTTTAATGAAAGGTGTCATCTAGTAACAATTTGTTTAACTAACATGACAGCTGTTAATTGTTTACATTCTATAAATTGCATATTATGCGAGTGTAATATATCACCAATCAAATTAAATCAACGTGAAGAGATATAAATCGCTATCAACTGTAATTTATAAAACAACGCAAATAAAAGAACGCAACTAACGGAATTAAATCAACGTATGAATCAGATAAGTAGGCCTAGGCGACTCCTAACTTGCGAAATATTCGCAGGGGCCAGCCTAGTATTAATTATTTTACATAACCTAAAATCCAAATGCAACTATTGCTGAAATGATAACATTCTTAAAGTATCGTGGTGTGTAAAATCCCTAACGGAAGTGAATCAGAAAATAATGTTATAACCACAGGCCGCAGATAACAGAGGATGTTGGTTATCTATGACGCGTGACATGTTGAAGCGAAACTAATCTTTAACTTCATAACACTTTTATCTAAAACTAGCTGTCGTTCCCGACTTTGCCCGTTTGAAATAGAGATACAGCCTTTACAGGCTTTTAATCGAAGTTACATAATACTACGGTTAGGCTAAATTGCGAAAACTAAATGTAACTAGATTGTTAAAGTAGGACAACCAAGAACCAATTACAATAAAATTGAATAGCCAACATTTATATTCTAAGTATTTGTTAACAGAAATCAAATAAACTTCTGACTACCATTTTGTCATGTGCAAAATGTCAGATCCCGTAGGCCTATAAGAATACTGCAAGAAAACCTTAATAAAATATTTATTTTCCTACAGCTCGTTGTAAAAAAACCTATACGCCTGTCTTCCTTCAAAATGTGACCTAAAAAGCTGATTTATTCCCTTAGTCATTTGTGAATTAAGGGCGCAATATGTGTAATTTTCACCCAGAGGGGGAATTTCGACGGCACACGCAGTGGAGGGTGATCTCTAGGGCATATCTCTGCCCGTATTACGTACAAGACTTTTTCTACAGCTGAAATAAAAATTCGCAATGAACATTTTAACCAGCATTTAAAAAATGTATGGGCATCAGGTTTTAATAAAATAGATTTTATGGTTTTCAAACGGTAATATATTGTATTAAGTTTCGTCAGACCCAGTCACAGTTTTGAATTTAAACTCCCGTAAGAGGAATGTTAAACACGTAACGAGATTACCGGTGCTGGAGTAATAATGATCAGAAAATTATTCTGAATGTGGCATTTTAAAGGTTAGGACAGTCCGAATGTGGATAACATTTAGTTTTTAAAACTTGTTTTTAACTTAATTCGGTCTTTGACTTGACTCAAAATAAAAGTTCGCGATTTTTGTCTTATTCAATAATGCAAAATGTAAAAAGCTCACCACATTCTAAGTTTAATTACATTTCAAATAAAAGTAATGTCAATAAATTTGCATAACTTATGACGAAAAAATCTGCTTGTGGAGCACTACGCGCCGAATTATTGTCCGTTTACAGTTTAGTTGATGGGCCGGCATTGTCCATGCTATTGAAACGTAGATCTTACGCTAGTAGCCCGCATGAAAACATCAACCTCATAAGACTCTTACGCTAGTAGCCCGCATGAAAACATCAACCTCATAAGACTCATTTAAAACTGGTTATTAGGAATATTTTTCCTTTGCTATTGTTTTTATTGATTTTTATATTTTCAAGAATAATTTGTATTAAAGTTCCACAACTATTAATTAAGTGAAAAAATAGTTGTTTTGTTTACATTTATTTTGACGGGAGAACTGTTTTTTTTTTTTAGGAAAGTATATGATTGAATATTGTACAGCAATAACTTAATAATAATATAAAAATTTAATCTTTAGATTCAAAATTTATTATCAAAATGAATTAAGGGTTGAGAAATATAAGCACTAACTTCAGTTTACAGAAAACATCAGAGCATTATTGGTGCTGTACTATCTATCATGACAGATAAATTCTGATGTATAGTACTGTAGTAAATATTTTGAGAGTATATTATTTTACTTTCAGAATATATTTGCTTTCAGAAAACAATTTTAACAATTTGTTAGAATTGAAATAGCACGGCAATTTAATGATACAAATTTAGTTAGGATAAAACTAATGTAATTTCAGTTTAAACTTCATAATGAGGTTTACTTAAACGTCAGGTACGTTACTGAAATGAAAGTTTTCAAAATTTTCAAAAATTTTAGTTTTTACGTAGTATTTTCGTTTGTGTACAGTTCGTATTTGATAATGCCGATTCAACAGCTTGATACAATATTCAAACAGCTGTATCCCGGAAGCTATTCGTGATAGAAATCCCATTTTGGTCACATATTAAAGTTACATTTGTCTACTATAAAATTTGCTCTTATCAGTTTTTGCTGAAACCCCCTTATTTCACTGTGAAAAGCGGGCGCACATGTGTGTCCATAGCACATAGGCTGAAAATTGGCGTGCGAAGCACGCAATGCTCTGTGCATTTAATATATTCCCAATACGGGAGTTGACGTGCGAAGCACGCAATGGTCTGTGTATTGAAAATACTCCCAATATGGGGTTGGCGTGCGAAGCACTTAATGCATTGTGTATTGAAAATACTCCCAATATGGGGTTGGCGTGTGAAGCACGCAATGCATTGTGTATTGAAAATACTCCCAATACAGTTGGCGTGCGAAGCACGCAATGCACCGTTTATTGTAAATACTGTGCGTCGGCCGCTTCTCATAGTGTTCAGTGTCAAGCTCACATATGCGTCCTTAGCAGTGAACGTGTTAAAAGGGTTTAAATTCAAATCCCCGGTCCTGGTCTGACCCCCTCCCCCAAAAAGTTTTGCTGGCTATGGCCTTGCTGCAAAGTCTCAAACAACCGGAAGCACGATTGACTGGAAGTAACTATTTTTTTAGATTTTTCGTACGAGAATGAAACTTTTTAGGGTTTCACCTGAACAACATAAATGCAGGATATTATTCTGCACATTCTGTTTTTTTACACGACCTTATAAAAATGGTTCTCCCCAACATCTATCAAAACTTAAAATACCGTGCAAGTACCCGGTTCAAATCCACTTGGAGTCATCTTCTGATCCAAGGCCCAACGACCGAGTGTAGACGCTGCGAGCGAAGCTAAGCCGTCTTTAAACCGACGAATCAAGGACGAGGCGCAAACGATTTTCCGCTGCGAACGGAATGAAGCTGGAGGCTTAGGTACTAACAAACTACTAATATATTTCACACACGCAGTCAGCTGTTCAGCGCCTTCGTGAGTAGACCAATTTCCCAAATAGTTGGTTGGAACCCTGAAACTTAATTTTGGAAAGTTCAGGTGATCGAATTATTTGAAATTGTGGGGCAATTATTTTAAAAGAAAAATGACTGCTTTATTTGTTTCCGAAACCATGAAAGACTCTTTATTAACGTCTAGCCTGTACACATTTACGCTTATCAGTAACTTAATGATTTATTAAGTTCGCCCTACATTGGTGTAGGCTGCGATAGTGAAACAAATATAGAAGGCATGTAAAATTTAATATACGTAGTTTACTCAACTGATTATCCACTAAAAACTCTTATGGTGCCACCGTTTGATTTTCAGCCTACAACACACATTAATTTCCCACAGTAAATCGTGTGTTTGCTTTTACCTAATCTAAAAATACCGATAGTTCTGAAGAATAATTACCTGATTATACATTAGCAAAAATTGGTTGCAAATAAAAGTCTTTTGGTTAATTGCAGGCCTAACCTAAAATTATGTTCAGCTTTTGTTTTGAGCTGTTCTATTTATAACTGGGGGAAACGCCTGCGTGCTCCGCACGTCAACCCCGTTGGAACCTTCTATACACATAATCATATTATGTTTTCTTTATAGACCCCTAATAAAGGTGTAGGATTAATAAAAACCCCAAAGCTAAGATGGGAAATCAATGTTAAATTTTAAAATCAATTTAATTCGTAGTATATTTTATAACAGCAGTTATAATAATGGGTAAAAGAACCAGCAAGGCTCAGGTCTACACTTTAAAACCCTAACGTAAAAGCTAGAAATACAAAAATAATCGCTTTAAAGTTTGAAATCGATAATGGAAATATTGGAGAACATAGATATTTTATTCAATTGGTTGCTACGGTAATAAATGTAAATACATGTGTTGGTTTATCAGTCTAGGCCTAACCTAAGAATTTTGTCCGCCTAAATTTACAAATATTGAATTAAAAAATGTTTTTATCGAAATGAATTATAGTCAATGTTCCTCAGGGATAGTGTAGCTTTTTATCAGTAAAACTATTTTTTCAATCAGTTCAGTAGTTCCAGAGATTACCCCCTACATACAAACAAACAAAAAACAAACTTTACCTCTTTATAATATTATAGTAGAGATATGACTGTAACAACCTATGTTTCATTTTTATGTCTCCAGTTGCAATAGTTTAACATCTAAGTAATGTATATCTACAATATTAATATTCATAATTTAACAAACACATCAGTGTTCTATCAGTCGACCAGTGACCGGTGCAACGGTAGCATGACCTAAAGCCAACTGTTTTAAAAATGTTTAAACTGTGTTTTTTGTTTTTAATTTTAGATGTGCGATAATTCGTTTTTGGTATGTGTGTATTTGTTAAATTATGACGTGCTCACATGTGAGTAAAATTTATTTAAATTGTATAAAACCTGAAGATGGGAACATGTTCCTGAAACGCGCGTAGTTTTACACTACAGAAAATAAGTTGCAAGACGGAAAAAAGGTATATATATATATATATATATTAATATTGTAGATATACATTACTTAGTTGTTAACCTATGTTTGTTGAATTATAATACAGTCAGTATTTTTCGTAGATTTTTGTTCGTGTTTGCTTTTAGTTTGTTAATTTAAACAAAAGCTGTTGGTTTTGAAGAATAATAGGCCTAAACTGAATATAAATTTGCTAAGTTACTATTGTAATAAATGTAAAAAACACGTGTTGCTAAGCTTTTTGTCCGAACAGCTGTTTTTATGGTCTTGAGAACATACAAAAAAGGATGTTCATTCCCAAATTTGAAACTTTTAAGGGAAACTTTTAAAATTTGTCTTTCCATAAAACCTAATTTGGACTATTGCGAAAATTTTAAAACCAAAATTAGCAAAATTGGTTCAAGTGTTCTCAAGTGATGCGCTTACCAACGAACAGCATTTCATTTTTATTATATAGACTAGGGGACCCGTAATGCTTCGCTATAGCTTGATTTTATTTTAAGGGTAGTTATCCCATTTTATCCCTTTGACTTAAGTAATCAGATTGAAAATAGTTTTGTAATCTCTTAAAAATAATATTACATAGCCTAATTTTAGGTTTATAGCTTGTATGAAGTTAGTTTAATTTGCGTTTATTGTATAGGGTTAGCAACTCCATTTCAACTTAGATCGTGATAAAAACTATCCTATATTTGAAGTTTGAAGTTGGAATAAAACAAACTTTTTGAAAAAAATTCGTTATGATCGGTTGAGTAGTTTCGGAGTTCATCGCGGACAAACACCGTGACAATGGATTTTTACTTACATATATAGATTAGTATAAGATACTGTTTAGTATTTAAATATACAATTATATTATTATCAAATTAAGGGTCTGCTCCAGTAAACGAGAAAGCAACCGGAAACGCCAGCGCTTCTCTCTATAGCCGCATCTAAACAGTGCAATTTATATAGGTTCAAATAGAGTTTGCAATTTTAAATGTATAGGCCTAATTAGTATAAGATACTGTTTGGTATTTAAATATACAATTATATATCAAGATAAAGAAAAAATGTGATATTTTAATGGCTTTTGGTTTCATTCAGATTGTTTGTTTAGTTTTCAATATAATTATGCTTAAACTAATTATGCTTATTATGTATGTTTATGGTTATGCATGGTGTGAAATAATTTGTTTATTGTTATTATTACTTTTTCACTATACTATAGTATAGAGAAAGTATAGTGATCGCACAAAATATCGATGTTGAGTTTTTTGTGGAAATATCCGTTTTGGGACCCCATGAGTCCAAAAAAAGTGGTTTTTACAAAATGTCTGTCAGTATGCCTATATGTATACAAAGCTAGAGAGAAAACTATTCTATCGATTTCGAACAAATTTGCACCAGACATGTCAATTAGGCCTGTATAGATGCACGAAAAAAGGTTTTGAACGTTTTTGAAAAACAACCCCCTTTTTGGCCAACCCCCCAAAAAAATCACTTATAATTTTTTTATAAAAAAAGGCTCTAACGATTTTGATAAAATTTTGCTTAGTTGTAGCTCTTAATTTACCCTAACATATGCAAAAAACCGCATTTTTCTAAAAATTCTTGTTTAGATAATAATAATAAGTGATTTTTGGGGGTTTTGGGCTAAAAAGGGGGTTGTTTTTCAAAATTTTTCAATACCTTTTTCGTGCATCTATACAGGCCTAATTGACATGTTTGGTGGAAATTTGTTCGAAATCGATTGAAAAGTTTTCTCTCTACCTAATAATAATAATATTTATTAGTTAATCTCCTACCCCTCCTACAATTAATTATGAAGTCACTGTGAATCTGTTTAATAATTTAAATATGTTTGTGAGAAAGTGTGTGCCAGTTTCTGGTACCGTTTATTTTTGAAAGGGAAAGTATGATTTGAAAAGTATTAAACAATTCATAGATAAGATAATTATATTTTATATAAACAATATTATAAACAGCATATTTCTAAGTATATAGATATGTAGCAACCAATGTTTGAATTAAATTATAATACAGTAAGCATTTTTCGTTGATTTTTGTTTGTGTTTGTTTTTAGTGTGCCAATCTAACCTAAAAAAGCTGTACGTTTTTGAAGAATAATAAACTGATTATAAATTTGCTAAGTTGCTATGGTAATGAAAGTAAACAAACACGTGTTGCTGAGCTTTTATCCGAACAGCTGTTTTTGTGAGTTATGGTCTTGAGTTCATACAAAAATCCCATCGAAAAAAGGTTCTTTCTATAAAAACCTAATTCGGACTTAGCGAACATTTTAAAACAAAGAATAGCCAAATTGGTCCAGCCGTTCTCAAGTGATGCGCTTACCAACGAACAGCATTTCATTTTTATTATATAGGCCTAGATTAACACTATTTTTACTGCATTAAATGGTTAATATTATTTCTAATTAATTAATCTATTGATCTGTTATGAAATATTTTACACTATCAGCAATCAGTCATTAAATGCGTTTCAAATGAGTATATTCCAATCCTTAATAATACCGGTATGACTCGTATATTTTTTTACTTGTAACTCATCCCCCGAAAAAACTTTCTTACTACGCTTCTGATAGACAGACCGAGTAAACATTTCATGTTTCATAAGAACATGTTGACGTAATTTTACAACAATGCTGCAGCTAGTATTCTACAAATTTTAATTCGCACGGGTTCATACAAATACAAAACTTACCTTAATAAAACAATATCAGCCCGCAAGATTCCGACACCAGTCGTTCACAGTCCCAATTCCGCGAATGAATCGTGAATCACGTTAGGCTACATTGTGTGGTGCTATTTTCCTCAACCAACAATCAGTTAACCGATTGGAGAGGGAGCGATAATAAAATTGTAGGTTATAAATGAGTAACTTATTCTAAGATTTTAACAGTCCGATGACACATAGCGTGTAATTGCTGTCTATGAATTGTAATGTTCTATAGGCCTATTATAATAAGTAGGCCTAACGGAAAGAGTCTATGCATTCAACTCGCGTACAGTCCAGCCCAGTCAATGAATGCTCAAAAGAGGGGAGTAGAGGCAAATAGAAAGAACACAATTTGTGACTTTGGGACATCGTTTGGACTATTTATTAGGTAAACTGAAAATCCCCACTCCTAGGAGGGGAGCGGGGTGCAGGGGAGCACGTAGAAGGTCCCCCTTTTCGGTGTTTCTCTCATATCTCGAAAACTATGCGTCCTAGCGATAAGACCATTCAGTACGAAATTAAAGCTGGTAAAATTTGTCACAAGATTGATTCTATTCATTTTGTCGCTATCTCGCATATTTTCCGAAGAATCCGCTTTCAAAATTCGCTTATTATTGGAAAACATATTTTTCCGTCTCGTTTTTTGCCTTATAAACGAATTTCCATAGGAAAAATGAGCTATTGCAGTGGCCCTTATGGTAAGACCCAAGGAGTAGCAAATGAGCACCGATCATGGTCCCCAGAACACGTTTTTTGGGTGTCATTAAAAATCATATGTATAAATGTGTTCGCACTCTAGTGGCCGCATTTTAAGTCCGATTTGGTTCAAATTTGGTACACATGTTGGTTGTCTACGTCGCTCAGACGAGTTCGTTAGCCAAAAAAATCCAACCACCGGAAGCATGTCTTTTGATCGGAAGTAACTATTTTTGTAGATTTTCCTACGAGAATGATTTAAAGAGTTTTTTCTACAACTATAAATGTAGGATGTTATTCTGCACATTTTGTTTTTTTACGTGACCTTATAGCTCGCTTGGTTCCCCCAAAATCGATCATAACGTAAAATACCATAGAAGTACCCGGTTCAAAGCCATGTGGTGGATTCTACCGTGGGGTTGGCGTGCGAAGCACGCAATGCATTGTGTATTGAAAATACTCCCAATACGGGGGTTGGCGTGCGAAGCACGCAATGTTTTTTGTGTTGAAGATACTCTAAATATGCGGAATGGAGTGCGAACCATTTTGCAGCTATTCAGCACCATCGTGAATAAACCTATTTCACAAATTGTTTGTTGAAACCCTAAAATATAGGCCTATAAACTTAATTTTGGAAATTTGCTCAACTCACGTCAGCGGTTCAGCTGCGTGTTCGAATTATTTTATTAACTAACTATCCAGCCCTTCTTCCTGCGAAAGAGTTATGAGAGATCAATTTATAGAGCTTTAAATTTTTTTCAAGAATATGTGATGTTTTACGTATTTATCTTCAACAGTTAAAAAATTAAAATAAGGCAAAAGAACGTGAAGCAAAATGTTTTTTTTTCTTCCAATAATAAGTGAGTTTTGAGGGCGGATTTCTCGGAAACTATGCGAGATAGCGAAAAAATTAATAGAAGAAATCTTCAATTTTATCAGTTGACATATTTTGTCAGCTTTAATTTTGTACAGAATGGTCTTATCGCTAGGACGCGTATATTTCAACATATAAGCGAAAAGCCATTGTCAATTTATTTCCAGGGGGGGGGGGGGGCGGAAAAGTGTTCATATAAAATCCCGAGTTCGTTAAAGCAAGCGCCTTATAGACGAGGAGAGTATTGGGTGACAGGATTAGCGGAGAGTGCTAGTTATAAAGTTATATAGCTCGGAATTTGTAGCAAGGACCTTGACCTAGAGATGCGCAGTAGACTCGGAGTTAATTCGAGTAGTGGGGGATCAGAGAAGCTCAGTCGATTACCGAGCTTTGAACGGAACACTTTGGACTAGAAGCAATTGTACGGGTTTCCAATAACATTATCGTCCGTGCACAAATCAATTTTTAATTTAACTATCGCTATTTATTATTGTTATTTAGCGTTGTTTATTTTTTATTGTTTATATTTGTATAATTAGGTTTAATGGAAGGCAGTGTCATATCAAAGTTAGAGGGTAGAAAAGTTATTCACAACCAAACCCGTGAGATCATTGCTAATGTTTACCACTTTATAGAAAGAGAAGCGGAAACAAATGCTCCAATTAATTTGACAAAGGTTCAGGAACGAAAGTGATGCTTTTCGAAACGATACTTTTCACCACACTGTAATTAATAATATTAATAATAAATTTAATATATTTATTTTCAAAATAACCTATTTTTCTCAGTAACATTCCTTAAGTAAAAATGACAACATAGGCCTAGTTTTTGTTTACAACACTAACTAAATGATTGAGGTCACCTGATTTTCATATCCACTAAATTAATTGGAACAGCTGATATCAAATCATCGCGTAATATTAATAGACACAAGTTTAATACACTACTACCGATACTTTTACATGAATAAACGTACGCCTACTTATGTACTTTTTTTAAATAGTAAGTTATAAGTTTATTTAGTTTACTTAATACTTTAAATAGTATCAAAATGTAGTTTCTATTGTTACTCATGTTTATTTCTTTGTTAAAATAGTTATTTATCTATTTTTAAGTTGTTTTATCGTTAATCATGAACAAGAAACAGGTTCGGGAGCGTTACCGACATCAGACAGACTAAAACTGAGATAAGGCTTGTTTCGGATTCTTTGGTGTATGAAACGTAAATAAACGAAAAATCACACTATTCTCAACAGTCTACAAAAAAACTCTTATTCTATTTATATGTAGATATAAAAAGTCCCATATCTATACAGTATTTACATGTTGCAAGTAATACAACACACAGCGGTCGGCGAACCCACTTGCCTATATTATTCCCTCCCTCCAGCGCATCGTTAAGTCCTTGCTAAATCTAACAAGCTATACTTACCGCACTCTCCTATGAGCGGGGTAGCAGCTATACTCGCCGCCAGTATTGAACCTGTTCAACTTTTGGGGCAAGTAGACGGCGCCAGAATGTCACGTGACTGCTGCTCTCAGGTTGGTCGCGAGTGAAAGTTGAACATGTTTAACTTCACAGGCCGCGAGTAGCTACTACCATAGATCATGAATAATAAAATAGATCATACACGCATACGGGGGGGCTGTGTGCCGAAAAAAAGGTTGTCGGGAAAATAGTGCATGATCGCGCCGTGAGGTAGCGCTAGGGAGAAATCATTGGTAGCATTGGTGTTTCACTCCGCTTCCGTCGTTTCCCCAATAGATAGCGCCACTATCGTCGAATTTCCAGTGGAACGAAATATTGCATTGGATCAGAGTTCTATTAGGTTATCCAAATACTATGCTACTAAACCGCTCAGAGGAGAGTACCTGTTTAGATAAGGACAGTAGGCGGTAAGTAACTAGCAGCGAGTATTCTCCCCGACTATAAGCCGCTTTAGTAAAAAATCCAAACAGTACGTTTTTTGACAGGAAGTAAGTATTTTCTTTTAATTTTCGTACCAGAATGAAAGGTTTTTTATTTTTATCTAAAGAAATAATGCACATTTTGTTTTTTACACGACTTTATAGCTCGCTTCGTTCCTCCAATATCGATCGAAACGTAAAATACCTTAAAAGTACCCGGTCCAAATCCACGTGGGGAATTTGACCGAGGGGCCATATTGTGATCCTAGGCTGTTGGCGGAGTTTTACGCTGCGAGCGAAGCGAAGCGAAGCAATCCATAACCCGAGGTGTAAACTCGCAAAACGAGTTCTTCCGCTGCGAGCGGAACGAAAGAGCACGAGAGTCGAATCGGGAGGCTTAGAAATTCTACTAATATATTTCGTACACACAGGCGGCTATTCAGCGCCTCCATGAGTGGATCAATTTCCCAAATAGTCGGTTGAAACCCTAAAATATATAAACTCAATTTTGGAAATTCGAAATCACGTCAGCGTTTCAGTGGCGTGGTCGAATTATTTGTATTTGCCCTAGTTTTCTCTAAAAGGTGAAATACTTTTTCGGTGTAAATATATTTTAGGTAAAATTATAAGACAGGCAGACAGATCATTTCTTGTTAGTGTTAGTAGTGAATCTACAAATAGATTTGTACCTTTGAATTGCGACACGTGCAAGACCTTGTCATTACTGAGGGTCACCTGCCGATGTTAATATCAAATTTCTTTGTCAAAGATCTTTGATCGAATTTCTTCGATGCATTATACAATGTATTACTATGTTTTATATTGTAGGCTACGAATTAAACATCGATTTATAAATCAAACAGAGATACGCTGTGAAATGGTTTTTACAGCTGGTTTATTGATCGTTAAGGTTAAGAAAATTAAGTATTGTCATTATATTTGGATAGCCTAATAGAACTCCGATCCAATGCATTATTTCAATCCACTGTAAATTTGACGATAGTGGCGCGATCTATGGGGGAAACGACGAAAGCGGTGTGTAGCACCAATGCCTTGAATTATTTCTCCCTAGCGCTACCCCGGGGCGCGATCATGCAATATTTTCCCGACAACCTTTTTTTCGCCACACTGCCACCGTATGCATGCATAATCTATTTTATTATTCATGATCTATGGTATTATATATATTTACAAATGGAATGCTTTTTTTAACAAAATCTCGGGTTAAGCTTTTTAATATAGACTACTAGCTCTCCGAGCCGGCCTTGCACGAATAGACAAATCAAAATTAAATGTATATTAACAAAAAATATATATCAATAAATATATTAGGCCTACACTATGTATTTCTTATTGGGATTTTTTAGTAACTTTGACCACCCGAACCCCCCTAAAATTTCGAATTTTTTTAAAACCTTTCTTAGCGATCACCTAGGGCCCTAGAGGAAGCTATATACCTAATTTCATACCAATCCATTTGGTGGGATTTTTAGTAACTTTGACCCCCCCAAACCGCTCTAAAATTTCGAATTTTTTTAAAAACCTTTCTTAGCGAGCACCTAGGGCCCCTAGAGGAAGCTACATACCAAATTTCATTCCAATCCGTTCGGTGGTTTTTTTTAGTAACTTTAACCCCTCCCCAACCCCCCCTAAAATTTCGAAGTTCTTGAAAACCTTTCTTAGGGAGCACCTAGGGCCCTAGAGGAAGCTACATACCATTTCATTGCAATCCGTTCAATAGTTTTTGAGAAATCGTGATGAGTCAGTGAGTGAGTATTATTTAGCTTTGATCTATACTAATATTATAAAGAAGTTCCGGGTTCAATTCCCATTGACCCCGAATAATTTTCTAAATGGTTTCTTAACAGTCATCATTGGCTGATTTCACACTTGGCGACACGACACCGACTCGGTACCGACACGATATCGACCCGATACATCAATAATGGTTATCGTCACGATATCGGCAGACGTCTTTCACATTCACCGACTCGACGCCGATACCGACACGACCAATTAATTGTACAAGCTATCGTGTAGATTAACCCAAAAAATACATAGGACAAACAAGGATGTTCAAAAAAAGTTAAGCAACATAATCCGTCTGCCAACAAATTACATAGCGAATAAAAAAAGTAAATGTGTGCTGTCGTGGAACCACCTTCAGGAACGAAGTTCATCACTCCTTTTCTTCAATTCTTTTACCCGCCTTAAAGGCAACATACACACATAATTTTAACCTTTCAATTGCCGTTTATTATTATATTGTTTTTTATACAAATACCGGTATTTGCTGTTTCCATACGTTTAATGTTATTATAATAAAGGTGTAGAATTAATTATAACATCAAAGCTAAGATGGTAAACACAGTTAAATGTCCATTAATTGTAAATACATTCAATAAACATAAAATGTTGGTTCACTGTCTAGGCCTAGCCTAAAATTATTGTGTTTGTTTAATTTATTTTACCTATCTTAACGGCAAAACACATACAATGATTTTAGGTTAGGCCTAGACTTCAAATTACTTTCTAGGCCTAGACTTAAAATTACTTTCTAGGCCTAACCTTGCATAAATACTGATAAAATTTATGGGCCTATAAAAATAATTTTCCGATATCTTTATTCGGTGAAAAATTATTTGTTCATGTCTTCAGTAAAAAAACAAACATGGCTTACTTTCCACAAGTTCAATTAATGTCACAACTTCATATTTAAAATGAGACATATTTATTATTTATCTAACAGAAAAAATATTTAACAGAGGCCAAATTATTATTGATTGATTACCATAGCAACCAGTAAACAAACTGAGACGATATCGTTCCGATAAAGAAGGGAGACCAGCAGCTCGCCGACATGTCGGCGCCTGTAACGACACGACACCTATATATCGGTGAGTGTGAAAGCTATTCTTAAGTTTAAGTTAGTTTTCATGACCGACAACATCGTTCCGATATCGTGTCGGTGCCGAGTCGGTGTCGTGTCGGCAAGTGTGAAATCAGCCAAAGAAGGGAGACCAGCTTTGCAGCTCGCCGACATGTCGGCGCCTGTACTAGGGACCTAAAGTACTATGAACTATAAAATTTTAATCGAAATCGTTCGAGCCGTTTTTGAGAAAAGTTGGTTTTTCCGTTATTTTATGGATTTTTATGGGAAAATTACAAAATAAAAAATGAAGTTTCTATAATGAGGGAGAAAGTATGTGTCAGTTTCCTGATACCGTTTATTAACTTTACAGTTGTTTGATACTGGAATATTTACATCCTTATCTATTACGTTTATGTACATATTGTTATTTTAAGGTAATATAGTAAATCACTTGTCCCCAGATAATTATGCGAGCTAGAAAAAATTAAGCATTTTATTTTAACTTAAACTAATTATAATTTATAATTAAAATTTGATATTATTGAAGTGAACACAAAAAGTTAAGTTGGAGGTTAACGTTTAAAAATAATATGGGACAAATGATTTACTATATCTTATCTTCTAAAGCCAGAGATAATTGTCTGTCTGCTAAATGGATCTGGAATCTCCGTCTAAGGATTTTTGATTTTTTGATTTTATATGGGGCTTTTGGCCACGAGAAATCGATTGAAAATGGTCACCAGTCTGGGAAAATTCGTTTTCTACGTCTTTTTATTAAATTAAAAAGTGAAATTTGTCCATTTTAAACAATACAAAGCACAGCTGATGCAAATGTTTTCAATGCCATTACAATAATCATCTGTTTTCTTTTAAACTGTATTTTATTAGAGGTTAGCCTAATGTTGTATCTATTTATAGTTACCATGGCAACAAATACTTCTGCTAAATAAACATACCCTTTATTTAGTTGTTTAATGTTATAGGCCTAACCTAAACGATGTTCACGGAAATTTGCAATAATAGTTATTGTCGTGAGCGAACTAGGCCCTGCTTATAATCGAGCTTTAGCTCGGTCTCCTGGTACTTACCTTAAAATAACAATCCTTATATATAATTCTGTAAGCGAAATTTTAGATTCAAAATTGTGGGAATTTGGTAAATCGGAGGATGATGGGAGAGGTATCAAATTAAAGGTATCGATTCAAGGAACGAGGGAAAAATATAAGTTTTTTCTAAAATTAAAAACTAAGGAGTTTTTGATGTCCCCGAAAAACGAAAAATCCCCATAAGAAATACATGTGAATTTAAAAACATCTGGTTTGTTTACATTAAAACATTTGGTATTAAATAAATAAATTAAAAACCTAAAACAGCTGTTCTGCAGTTTACTTTAAAACATTTGGTATTAAATAAATAAATTAAAAACATAAAACAGCTGTTCTGTAAAATAATATGACAGTTAATGTAAATTATATTTTTATGGCCTAAAATGATAAATAAACACATGTATTTACATTTATCACCATAGCAACCAATTGAATAAAATAACAGATAATATAGCTGTTTGTTCCAATATTTCCATTAACAGCTGATTTAAAAATTTGAAGCAATTATTTTTGTATTTCTAGCTTTTAGGTTAGGGTTTTAAAGTGTAGACTTGAGCCTTGCTGGTTATTTTAAACATTATTATAACTGCTGTTATCAAATGTAAGAAATAATTTGATGTGAACATTTATCATTATTCATCATCTTAGTTTTTAGGTTATTATTAATCGTACAACTTTATTATAAATAAAACATAACATTTGTTTTTAGAAGGTTCCATTGGGGGTTGGCGTGCGGAGCACGCAGGGGTCTCCCCTAGTATTATGTACATAAACGTAATGGATAGGGATGTAAATATTCCAGTATCAAACAACTGTACTTCAGGAGTCGCGGCTCGGCACCACCTCGCGCTCATTTAAAAAGCGATTTCATAATGATGTAATCATTTTATCACAAATAGGTGAATTGGATAGTTTAGATCAATTCATTGGCTACAACTTTCCCGCTGGAAGTTTGTTTATAACATAAAAATAAAAAATTTCACGCCTAGCCGCATATTGGGAGTATTTTCAATATACAGTGCATTGCGTGCTTCGCACTCCAATCCCCCGTATTTGGGGGTATGTTCAATACACAATGCTTTGCGCTCTTCGCACGCCAACCTCGGTATTGGGCGTATTTTCAATACACAATGCACTGCGTGCTTCGCACGCCATTCCGCATATTGGGAGTATCTTAAATACACAGAGCATTGCGTGCTTCGTACGCCATTCCGCATGTTAGGAGTATCTTCAATGCACAAAGCATTACGTGCTTCGCACGCCAACCCCGTATTGGGAGTATCTTCAATACACAAAGCATTCCGTGCTTCGAACGCGAACCCCACGGTAGAATCCACCACACGGCTTTGAACCGGGTACTTCTATGGTATTTTACGTTTTGATCGATTCTGGGAGAACCAAGCGAGCTATAAGGTCGCGTAAAAAAACAAAATGTGCAGAATAACATCCTACATTTGTATTTGTAGAAAAAACTAAAAAAAAAATTCTCTTTGAAAAAATCTAAAAAAATAGTTACTTCCGGTCAAAAAACGTGCTTCCGATTGTTGGATTTTTTTGGCTAACGAATTCGTCCGAGCGACGTAGACAACCAACGTGTGTACCAAATTTGAACCAAATCGGACTTAAACGCGGCCGCTAGAGTGTGAACACATATATATATATATATGATTTTTAATTACACCCCAAAACATGTTCTGGGGACCATGATCGGTGCTGATTTGCTATTTCTGACCTTGGGTCTTACCATAAGGGCCACTGCAATAGCTCATTTTTCCTATGGAAATTCGCTAACTCTCGCACGGATCCATTCAAAAGTGGAACATTCGGTTGGTTATACTGGAAAACGCGCGACTTGAAATCGTAAGTTTTTTTTAACACTTCAAAATTAACCAAAATTGTTGCGCGACACAAAACACGTGCATAAAAGAGACCTTTTCTGGCTGGAAATGTTGAAGGGATCAGACGCAAGCTTAGTAGGCCTACTTAAAGCGGCTATCCGCTTGACGAAAATTTAAAAATCCGTTATTAGCTTGCACACGACATATTCTATTTGAACCATATTACACGTTAAATATTACAAGTTAAACAGTAAATACTTGTTAGCGAATCCATAGGAAAAATGAGCTATTGCAGTGCCCCTTACTGTATGGTAAGACCCAAGGTCGGGAATAGCAAATGAGCACTGATCATGGTCCCCAGAACACGTTTTGGGGTGACATTAAAAATCATAAGTATATGTATATAATTATGTGTTCACACTCTAGCGGCCGCATTCTAAGTCCGATTAGGTTCAAATTCGGTACACACGTTGGTTGTCTACGTCCCTCGGACGAGTTCGTTAGCCAAACAAATCCAACTATCGGAAGCACGTTTTTTGACCGGAAATAACTATTTTTTGAGATTTTTTCCACGAGAATGAATTTGTTTTTGAGTTTTTTCTACAAATATAAATGTACGATGTTATTCTGCACATGTTGTTTTTTTTACGCGACCTTATAGCTCGCTTGGTTCCTCCAAAATCGATCAAAACGTAAAATACCATAGAAGTACTCGGTTCAATGCCATGTGGTGGATTCTAACGTGGGGTTGGCGTGCGAAGCACGCAATGCATTGCGTATTGAAGATACTCCCAATGCGGGGGTTGGAGTGCGAAGCACCAAATGCTTTGTGTATTGCAGGTACTCCCAATATGCGGAATGGCGTGCGAACCATTTTGCAGCTATTCAGCACCGTCGTGAATACACCTACTTCCCAAATTGTTGGTTGAAACCCTAAAGCATAGGCCTATAAACTTAATTTTGGAAACTTGCTCAACTCACGTCAGTGGTTCAGCTGCGTGGTCGAATTGTTTACTACACCGTACTCGAATAATTCAGTCAAGAACTTTACACCGTAACTCACGCGTTAAGTTCGTAAAATTGAAGTTTGTAGCAAACTTTTCATGTTTATGAAAAATACGTCATAAAATTAAATTCATAAAAACAAAACTTCGTAAAATTAAATGTATCTAAAAAGATAAGAGGAGATCGTTCCATTGCTTTCTTCAATTGAACCCCCATAGCATTAAAATATTGCATAGGCCTATATTGTATGTTTATGTTTAAATATATAGAGTGTTCATTTTAACTAAGCCACCATTAGAATCTCCAAACGTACAAGATGTACAGCAAACTTTAAATGGGGGACTTCACTTACTTTTTAGTGGCCATTAAAAGTATGAATATGGAATTTTAAAGAAAATGTCCAATATGAAGCGGACAACTTTAGAATTTCTTACGGAACAACCGAAGGCCGTAATTAGGAAAACCTTTCCGGGGGGGGGGGGGAAGTCAGGTCAGGACCGAGGATTTGAATTGAAACCCTTTTAACACGTTCAATGATAAGGACGCAGAGCTTGACACTAAACACTATGAGGAGCGGCCGACGCACAGTGCATTGCACGCCAATGCCCGTATTGGGAGTATTTTCAATACACTAAGCATTGTGTGCTTCACACGCCAACTCACTATAAGGAGTATTTTCAATACACAGAGCATTGCGTGCTTCGCACGCCAACTCACTGTATGGAGTATTTTCAGTACACAGAGCATTGCGTGCTTCGTACGCCAACTCACTGTAGGGAGTATTTTCAGTACACAGAGCATTGCGAGCTTCGCACGCCAACTCACTATAGGGAGTATTTTCAATACACAGATCATTGCGTGCTTCGCACGCCAACTCACTATTAGGAGTATTTTCAATACACAGAGCATTGCGTGCTTCGCACGCCAACTCACTATAGAGAGTATTTTCAATACACAGAGCATTGCGTGCATCACACGCCAACTCACTATAGGGAGTATTTTCAATACTCAGAGCATTGCGTGCTTCGCACGCCAACTCACTATAGGGAGTATTTTCAATACACAGAGCATTGCGAGCTTCGCACGCCAACTCACTATAGGGAGTATTTTCAATACACAGATCATTGCGTGCTTCGCATGCCAACTCACTGTAGGGAGTATTTTCAGTACACAGAGCATTGCGTGCTTCGTACGCCAACTCACTGTAGGGAGTATTTTCAGTACACAGAGCATTGCGAGCTTCGCACGCCAACTCACTATAGGGAGTATTTTCAATACACAGATCATTGCGTGCTTCGCACGCCAACTCACTATTAGGAGTATTTTCAATACACAGAGCATTGCGTGCTTCGCACGCCAACTCACTATAGGGAGTATTTTCAATACACAGAGCATTGCGTGCATCACACGCCAACTCACTATAGGGAGTATTTTCAATACTCAGAGCATTGCGTGCTTCGCACGCCAACTCACTATAGGGAGTATTTTCAATACACAGAGCATTGCG
>JAGFPH010008101.1:34883-59115 GCA_018207615.1 Philaenus spumarius | reverse complement strand
TGTATGAAGAGACTTTGTTCCCTAAACATGTTCTGAGAAATCTGTTGTGTTATTTTAAGGCAACAAATAATTTTATTTATTAAATAATCAAACATAAGGAGTAGCAGTTTTCTATGATGACAAACTCAGCTCGCTTTGACAGCTTTGTTTGTATGAAGAGACTTTGTTCCCTAAACATGTTCTGAGAAATCTGCTGTGTTATATTAAGGCTACAAATAATTTTATTTTTTAAATAATCAAACATAATTAGAAGCAGTTTTCTATGATGACAAACTCAGCTCGCTTTGTGTTACCATCCAAAAAGCTAAACAAAGTGGAATGCGTACTAGACTCAAATAAAATGGATGGCACATACAGAAAGTTTATAAAGTAAAAATATATATATATCAGACGCAAGTCTTACCTTAATAGCGAAGTCGAGATATCTGAAATTTTCCTTGACAGGTTATTGGATAAATACAATTAATGTACACATTTATAACAATAACGTTAGTTTATTAAAAAAAATTGATACGCCCTTAACATAAAAAAGAATGAACATTGTATACGCCCCAGAATAACAGATTGATTTATTTAATTCCCTCCCTCACAAAAATTAAAGAAAAACCCACCCTGTATTTAATTATATATTTAAATATTGACTTAGTTAATTAATCCAAGAAAAAAAAATTTTGAAAATGGTACACATGATCTTAAACATTAGTTTATATAATAGTACTTACAAACTATTTTGCTATATTATAAGTTGGCCAACGTTTATTTAAAAAAAAATATATATATATATGCGCATTGTATGTAATAAAAAAAACTGCAATTCCAAAAAAGTATAAACAAAATAAAATAATGTAAAATTTTGTACTTAAAGTATTATTAGAATCATGACGTCATTATAATTATAAAAAAAAAAGAAAGAAATTTTGATTTCTGACTCTTGGAGTCCGTGGTTTCAAAATAGGTACCTCACCGCCCTTATTATTTAATAAATGACATATATATATTACAGCAACATACTATTTTAATTACATAAAAATGTTAAATAGCCTACAACGGTACACGCTTACGCTTTTGCAAAGTATCGACGGCCCTTCTGCGGGTACGCCAATCTCTACAACGCTTAAGATATATCGCCGGTGAGGTGACTCTGTTTTTTGAAATCTAGCTCACTTTGCAACGATAATCTTACAACTGTACACTTTTGTATCGCCCTGTAGGGTGTCAGTCTTTTTCGACCTATACGACACACCTCAGCGAACGTGTACTGTGTAGGATAAGTTAAAATCACCCACTGGAAGTACAGGCTATCCTTTTTCTTTAAAGGGCCTGGGTGATTTAACTGTTTGTCTAATATTACTCTGAATATTTTGACTAAAAAACTACAAATTACACTTCCAGTAATCTTAATAAAACTCAGCTTTGAGCACAAGCAAAAATAGAATTTACTATCTGTATTCCTCGAGGAAGTGAATACAGTGGAACTGACCTTGTAAATAATTTTATTTGTGCCTTGGATAATTATATAACGTAACACCTTGATAATATTTCTAACACTAGGAAATATAACAATGGAATATTCAACAATAGGTAAGTGAACGTTAGAAACTTTTTTATACTGTAAAATAATAATCATCCGTTTATTAATCTTAAAAAACACAACTCAAAAATAATACTTTTGGATATCTCTTTTCCAATTTATACAATTTGCAACAAAATCAATTTTCTTTAACTCTTGCTTAATCTAATAAGGTAGAACAAATTTTAATATTACTTTTAATTATGCTTTTAATTAATATGCTTTGTTCCAAGCTTTTTATTAATTACTTATTTTTAATTTATTTAAATTATGAATTTACTTTAATGATTTTTATGCTATACGACTTTAGATATTATAAAAACATTTCACACTAAGAAAAACAATTTCCAATCCTACTAACCCAGTATCTGTAATAAATTAAATTTGAATTTAATCAGGCAAATTGTGGGGAATAAACGTAAATTCGCTGACACAGACCTCAAATTTGTTGTTTAAGATGGCCGTCTAACACGGGGCTGATTGTTGTTTATAGCAGCAGAAGAACCTGTAGGGTAAAGTTGCTCTCTGCGCTTTCGGCGATGTACAATGATGACAGCGTGCTGTTCTATTGTTGTCGTGAAGCTGCGTCAGATGTTCTTCCGTTGAGTTATAGTTGCCTGTGGTTTGTAGTAGTCCTTTATGTGTCCGGGGATCGTCCTGCTAACTCTTCCACGTTAGATACTCATGTCCAGTTGTCCGCCAAAACGTTCCAGAAGTCCAGGTCCCTGAAGTTTCTTAGCTACTTCATTGATAATATAGCCTTAGCAGTATATTGTATTCCTGCTTATATTCCTGTAGTCTTCCTGTATCGCCTTGTCAAACCGCTGATCACTTCACCCGTACAATAGCAAACTCCGTACTAACTCTTAAAAATCCCTAAACAGAGTGACATACACTCCGTGTACTGTCGTTCACCCAATATTCCCCTTGAAATTCCCGTCCAGGGTTTATAAAGCCTCCTTCCATCTCCACTTTCGCGATTTTTCCGCGAAAATTCATTTTTTCACATTAAAGTGATTTTCTTACACCTTCCTGTGTGTAAAATCATCCTTTGTTTAGCAATACATTTAAATCCTTTATTTTTATCTTGTTTATCGTAGTTTTAAGGCTTAAACTTCTTAAATTATTTGAATGCCACATCCTTGTTCCGGCCGCCAAAGCTCCTCTCCGCTCTGATTGGCTCAGCGCTTTACGTGGTTCTTAACCCTTCCTCTCCTACTCTACTGCGCGAATTTTCAACTTTCCTTTCTAACTCCTCGCGGTTTTATGGGATTTTCCCGCGAAATAGCTTTTCTTAACCTGTGATTTTTTCCTGTTTTTTAGAGACTTGAATGAAAGTTGTAGGACGCTCCATTCTCTTCCTAGGCCTTCCCTAGCGTTTTCCCAATGCATTTTCTTTTAAAAATTTTCCATTTTCATTATTTTAAATTTTCATTTTCATTTTCCTGAAGGTCTATTGTTGTTGTGACAATAGCCGAAGTCTGATTTCTATAATAGGTTTTTTTACGAAGTTTTTGCCATTTAAAAGTATACGATTTTCCAAGTTTTACATTTACGTTAAATACCGTTAATTTATTTAAAATACTGGTTTTTACAATAATCAATTTACCTCCCTTCTTTATTACTTTAGATTAATAGTTTAAAAAATACAATTTTCCCTACTGACTTAACCGCCAGGTGTGAAAACTCCTACCATTTATAATAATTATTTTATTCGAATTTTCTTTTGCTTTTCCTAAGCAACTAATCCTTCTTAATAACATGTACTCATTAAACTTTATTAAACTTTAACTTTAATTGACTTTAGCGTCAGTGTTTCTACCCTGATTCGCTAAATATTGAAATTATGACTTTTTGTCATACCACCTTTTTTATAGGCCTTATTTTGCTCATTACAAAAATACCTCCCTTCCAGGCTTTTGAGGAAATTTGAAATTTTCCCTAGACTTTACTTGATTGTTACGTCATCACCGTTTAGTATTACGACCTGAGTCTCATACGTACAACACACCCGTGATTAGCGTAATGTGTTCCCGCCATAGAACCCAAATACGTAATAGTCCTGGATCCAGGTGTTCCCTAAAAATCTTTGATTTTATTCTAAGTTAATTTTACAATCCCGAACAAGCTCGGGTTCAATAGTTCCATCTGTACGATAACAACCACCTCGCCGGGACTTGTTCAAGGCCGCGCTACATTGGGTTCATCCACATGGTCGCCCAGAAATCTTGCATTTTACATATTTCAATAAAATTTCAAAATTTCCGGATTTACACGGGTTTTATATTTCGGAAATTCACTGACTTTTGCTAGTTTATTATAAGTTCATACTGATTTAAAATAGCCTGTTTCTGTTTATATTTTATAATGAGTTATTGATCAAATGAATTCACTTTGTTTGAGACAGCGTAGAAATAAGTTGTAGTTGCGAAGTTGGAGTCATATTTAATTACAGTTGCATATTGATTAAGAGTTGAACTAAAGCAGGATCTTAAAGTAGAAACTTGAAGCAGGAACTTAAACCAGATTTCTCTAAAGGACCAGAACATAATATAGGCATTAGTTGTTTTAAATAGCCAAAAGTAAAATATTATGTTAGAATAAAATTACAGCACGTTTACAGCAGGCATGCTGTAGTTGGTCCTGTTGTAAACTGTTTGAACGTGTCAATTTGGTCTAATATGACGTTATAATTCATAAGTTTCACTTGTGATTAATATCAAAGGTTAATCGGTACAGAGTTACACTTTGTTTCTGGCAAACTGAAACAAATATACTGTTTTTAATTGACTGGCTGAATTATACTTGGTACAGGAACTTTTTAGAGCACAATTTATAACTTTTAGTTAATTATACATGAATTCATTTTAGTTTAAATTGTCTGTTTTCCAGGCTAATTATTAAAATCACTGTCCGGGCTATTTAGTATAGTTGTAGGCTTTACAAAATATCAAAATTTATATGGTTAATTAATTTACAAATTGCTTTTTGCAAAATACAATGGCTTACACGTAACAAACAGTAACTAATACTAAATGACATTTGAAATTATGGGAAAATTCAGATATCCGTAGACTACATGCTACATATTAAATAAAACATGGTTATTTTACCTGGTGTACGGCTTATTAACGCATATTGTAGAAGAAAGATATTACTACATGTTACGGACCACAATCAAGCGTGACCTTCTGTACTGCGTGGTAGATAAAGCTGAACTAACTAGCAAAAGGGCGGGGTTCGCCTTGAACAGCTGTCGCATGGTACATGACGGGCTCAGTCAGTGCTGCTAGTGAGTGTGTAAACTGTGTACTACAACGCCTGCACGCGACCGAGTATGTAACCCCACGGTATAGGTGTAGCAAGGAAAGAAGGAATTCGGGCAATTCTGGGTTAAACGTTACATTTGACAGCTTTGTTTGTATGAAGAGACTTTGTTCCCTAAACATGATCTGAGAAATCTGCTGTGTTATATTAAGGCAACAAATAATTTTATTTATTAAATAATCAAACATAAGGAGAAGCAGTTTTCTATGATGACAAACTCAGCTCGCTTTGACAGCTTTGTTTGTATGAAGAGACTTTGTTCCCTAAACAAGTTCTGAGAAATCTGCTGTGTTATATTAAGGCAACAAATAATATTATTTATTAAATAATCAAACATAAGAAGAAGCAGTTTTCTATGATGACAAACTCAGCTCGCTTTGACAGCTTTGTTTGTATGAAGATACTTTGTTCCCTAAACATGTTCTGAGAAATCTGTTCTGTTATTTTAAGGCAACAAATAATTTTATTTATTAAATAATCAAACATAAGGAGAAGCAGTTTTCTATGATGACAAACTCAGCTCGCTTTGACAGCTTTGTTTGTATGAAGAGACTTTGTTCCCTAAACATGTTCTGAGAAATCTGTTGTGTTATTTTAAGGCAACAAATATTTTATTTATTAAAATATAATCAAACATAAAGAGTGGCAGTTTTCTATGATGACAAACTCAGCTCGCTTTGACAGCTTTGTTTGTATGAAGAGACTTTGTTCCCTAAACATGTTCTGAGAAATCTGTTATGTTATTTTAATGCAGCAAATAATTTTATTTATTAAATAATCAAACATAAGTAGTAGCAGTTTTCTATGATGACAAACTCAGCTCGCTTTGACAGCTTTGTATGAAAACTGTGTCCTTAAAATTGGTTATGTTATTTTTGGATCAGGAATGATTTTGTTTATTCATATGAATCTTTCTAATTCAGTGCTTATATATTTTTAATGCAAACACAACTTTTGTATTTAAAACTTTTATATTAGTGTTTATTATTAATTTTATTGAGATTTTAAAAACATTTTCAGAGGATCCAACACAAGTTCCTATCAGTCTTATAGCGGGGGAGGTCAGTACGGAGGTGCTCAGTCCTATTCTCAAGGAGGAGGTTATGGTGGTTACCCTAGCAGTGGTTACGAAGGTGGAGGTGACTATTCCGCTGCTGCTCCAGGTTATACGACGGGACAGGATAACAGGGCACCCTATACAGCTCCTCCAGCAGATCCTGCGTACGCCGGTTACAGTAAGATGTGTTTTAATTTCAACTTTACTACTATAGGCTACGGATTAGCAGTTAAGGAAATGTTCTACTGAAAATCGGCAAAAAAACACTTTTTTTATAAAAAATTTTTACTATTGAATTTTGTTCTACATTTAATTAGCTTCAAGAAAATATGTATATAACATGGGTTGTGTCACCCATTTGCTATAATAAAACATAATATATGACTTGGGTGCCCTAACATAACATATCCAATGCCCTACTTTGATCAAGGATTTCCGCAAGTTTGATTATTCCGTGTTTTTTAAGTAAAAATTTGATATATCTCAGGATACTTACAGCAAACAGTTGAAATTTTTACCATATATTCCTGATTAGTTTATCTAAATATTTAGGAAGAATTTTGTTTATATCTAGGATAGGAGCTGTGTAATCATTTTTTTATTTAGCATATATGCGAATATTTAAAAAAAAATTGTTTAATAAAAAATTGTTTAGTGAAGATAGAGACAAGTGCTCTCCTAAATATTTAGAGAAATAAAATGTGAACAAAATGACACTAATTCCATCAAATTCCAACTGTTATATCCGGAGATATATGATATTTTGTTAAACCCCTCATTTATATACAAATCTACACATATAATTTATATATACACAATATATTTTGAGTTTGACAGTATATAATACTTATCTAACCTCTTATAAACAAATAAAACAAAAATCAGAATGATATGGTTAAAATTGGTCAATTTAGTATTTTCAGTAGATCATCCCCTTAACAGCAAACGGTTTGTATTATAACTTGAGGAGTAGTTTGTAGATGAAAATGCTACCTTCGGAGACGATGATTGAAATTTTTAATGTGGAATTATTGAAACAACAAAATACGTGTAATTGTTACCTTTTTTAGTGAATTCCCATAGGAAAAATGAGCTATGCAGTGAACCGTATGATAAGACCTAAGGTGGGGAGTAGTAAATGAGCACCGATCATGGTCCCCGGAACACGTTTTGGGTTGTTATTAAAAATGATATGTATAAATGTGTTCGCACTCTAGCGGCTGCATTTTAAGTCCAATTTGGTACACACGTTGGTTGAATACGTAGCTCGGACGGGTTCGTTAATCAATAAAATCCATCAAGAGAAGGACGTTTTTTGACCTGAAGTAACTATTTTTTGAATTTTTTTTGTATGAAAATGAATTTTTTTTTAGTTTTATAAAAAAAAAAATAGAATGTAGGATATTATTCTGAACATTTTGTTTTTTTACACGACTTTATAGCTTGCTTGGTTCCCGCAAAATCGATCAAAACGTAAAATATCATAAAAGTTCCTGGTTCATATCCACATCGTGGATTTTACCGTAGGGGCATCTTCTAATCCGAGGCCGACAGCTGAGTTTGTACGCTGCGAGCGAAGCGAGGCTGCAAGGTCGAGGTGCAAACTTGCAAAGTTAGTTGAACAAAGGAGCGCGTGAGTCGAAGCTCGAGGCTTAGGAGCAAACAAATTTTACTAATATATTCCGTACACAAGGCTACACAGCTATTCAGTGCCGTCGTGAGTAGACCATTTTCCCAAATTGTTGTTGAAACACTAAAACATATAAACTTAATTTTGGAAATTTTCTCAACTCACATATTGCCTGCCTCTTTTACGTTTCTTATTGTTAAAATAATCCATTTACCGTAATTCTGACGTGTTTCTGTATTGTTTGTTTTGATATAGCAGATCCGTACAGTGGATACAACAGTGGTCCTGTAGGAGGATATAACTCGACCCCAGGCTATGATGACAGAGGTGGTTATGCACAACCAGCAGCCTATGGTAAGTCACTATTCATTTAATATGCATTTTTTTTCGGTACCAAGTCACAATTAAATAATACAATGAATTACCTATAAGGTCCGTCTTGTGACTTCAAATTGTTTTGATCTTATTTGTTACTACATGTTTCGAAGTATTTCTTACTTCATCATCAGGTACCTCTTGTTATTTTTCTTCTTTTTTTTTTCATTCACTCGAGGAACTCGACACACATTAAAATAGTTAAAACACTTAAACGAACACAAAAAAAAACGTTAAACAGTCTTGTCCGGCACCGGTGCGCACTCTAATAAATCCGGTGAAGCACTGACGGTACGAGCGGTGCGTCCTACTGATGCTAATCGCTATTGATCATAGATAAATGTTTGAGAGCTGTGTCATATAAATGATGTGACTGGAAAGACAGCTGATCATTTAAAATATCATCGAGTTTTCTTTTAAACGCTCTATAAATCTCAAACTTCTCTTGTGCGCTCATTATTCCGCCTTTTGTGCATAAGTGTAACGTCTCCACACTGGATTGGAAATCCCCTGGTCCGTGATTGTTTGCAAACAAGTGGCTAACATAATTAGAGTTGTGAATATTGCTATTGTTATTGGGAAGGTGTTCTTTGTATCGGCAAAGGAACGGTCTCCCTGTTTGACCTATATAGTACTTGTTGCAATCAGGACAAGATATTTTCCGCACAAGTAATAGTATTTCATCGTTTTTTAAACGCAGAAATAAGATTCCTTTGGAAAATAAATCTGGTGTTTATAAAATATCTTGTGAATCGTTCGATGTTTCTAACTGTGGGAAGTAAACTAGAAATAACCCGTTTTTTGTTTGTCTAGACAGCAGTGGAAAGTACATAATTACCAGGGCAGTTTTTGGGCAAAGCATATATTAGTAAATTACGTATCAAACTAGGCCTACTTTTGTTAGCAATTGTGTATTTGGAACATAAAAACTGTTGTTTTCAAAATAAAAAATTTGAAATTGATAAAAGTTTTGAAACAGTTCTATTTAGAACTAAATTACGAAACTTTTACGCTTACAAAAAATTTTTATTTTACTTGTTATGTAGACCTAAAGTTGAACTTTTTCCTTTCGTTACTGAACATTTTTTGTTTCTTGAGCTAATAACTTTTACAATTTTGCATCAATAAATTTTTTAATTGCATATATGAATTCTTTGAATCTTTCTCTACAAACAAGGTATAGACCACTTTTGGATTGGGATAGAATTACTATTTTTTGCGAATTTTTAAAACAATGCTTGCAAAACACTAAAAACCGGCTTCCCAATTTTAGCTTTAACCACTTCTAGGGTTAAAAGCGAGTGTACATCCGCAAGTAACTATCAACTCCTATATATAAATATAACAGCTGATTTCACCCATCATCTGTAATACTGAGAGTAGATTACACTTTGGGGTTATGTTTACAACTTCAATTAATATAAGTCTTGTGAAGGTTATTTTTTTTTAAGAAGAACCAATGTAGGCTTTAATACATTATAAGATTTGCTTTGAGGTTATAAAGTAAATATAAATACAATCTTTAATTATCAATATATTCATTTATGCAAGTTTAAAAGAAGAGATATCCATTCGTTTAACTTCGGAAACATTCATACATCTTCGTATAACATATATTCTATTATTGATTCTTCATTATAACATTAATAACTTCTAAATAATTATTTGATCTATCAATATGAATTTAGAAAACAATTAAAACATAATATTTTTATCTTTTTTTAGATATATAATAATTAATATAAATACAAAATTTTAACAAATAGGCCTCCAGTGTTATCCTTATAATTAATTGTACACATTTACAGAGTTAAAAATCCCCACCAGCATAGATAGGTATGCCTAGATAAAGTCTATTGTTTTTAAATAGTTTTTTTTTTAATGATGTATTTCTGATGTGTATCTAATTTGCCTGTGATTTTCCATAGGGACTTGCTAGTAATTTCATAATTCCTATTTAATTTTTGCAGGAGTTCATCCACAATACTGAAGGGAAAGCGAAGGAATATTGTTTAAATAAATGGAGGATCCATTGTTGTGGCGCTCTCTTGTAAGTATTTAGATTTGAATTTATCTGTCCTTAGCAGATTTTTCCCACGAAGGGCTCTGCCGCACCTCTGTCTTGTTAGATAAACTTCTTACAACGCTGATGTTTAATGTGTCATATTGTGTGTCATAAGTTTTCTCTTAGTTTAAAGTATGTGGAGGTTTTTTAATAGTTTCCTACGGTTTAAATTGTGACACAAGTTTTAAAATTAATATTTTATTTATAAGTTCAATAGGCTTCACTCCCTCTAGTTTTAACAGCCAGCGCTACTGTTTCCGCACGCTATCCTTCACATAAGTAAGATCAAAACTGATCGTTTTTTTAATCGTAAATAGTTTTTAATTGTATATACTGTTAATTTTTTATTTCAATCGTTTCTTTTTAGTACATACATTTTGTTTTAGAATTATGTCTAGTTTTAGTCAATATCGTATTTCATCACTTTTGCGTTAGTTTAGAATCGTTAAATTTACTTTCAAGTGTTGTAAATTCTAATAAAAAAAATTGTCTATAATCTTAAAGTGCCATAACAGTAAATGACAATATTCATATTTGCGAGTTCTTTTTAATTTGAAATTTAGAGCATATACAGAGTGTTACAGGAGGAACAGATATACTTCCGGAACTGATTGTACAGTTGAAAATAAGGAAAATTTTTCATACAAACATACTTCTGAACCAATTGTATTACAAATGAGATATTATTGGATTTATGTTGGCAGGCTATATAGAATATAAAGAATCATTTTAAAAACTGATGGTTTGAAGTGTCAATTTAAAGAGAAATTTAAAAAAACTATACAATTTTGCATTGTGTGTGCCTTAAATAATTGTACGCCTAATTTAAATAAATTTAAAAACTATTATGTGATCATGAAAAAGTTAAAAATTATTTTTTACTTTCTTCCGTCTAAATTTGAACAAATTCTGATTCATTGCATTGCGTTTTATGGTTGGAAATAGTGTAGAGGGTATTATTATACTTTGTGAATAATGTTTTTATACGTAGATATAAAAGTCAACTAAATTATGTAATTAGCCAGTAAAAACAGGAAAACGTGTATGCAATATACAGTTAAGTATTCTATTTTGATTAAAGATTTTAAATTTATTAATTTCTTGGAGAATTTTGAAATGTTAAAAACAAAATATGTCTGCAAAGGGTGATTATTAAATAAAAAAATTATGTTTAAGTCAATTTTTAAATTGAAATACTAATTTGTTTATAGTGAGAAAAACTTACAAATGTGCACATTTTGCTTTGTGTGCAATTTAAATTTAAGTATAAGTTATTTAATTCATACAATTATAGATTTATTTAATATCACAACAAAATATATAGAACATTGTATTGAATTTTAAAAAGAAACGTTTTGAAGGACAAAAATAATTTGGTTTGAGTGATGCAGTTTTTCATATTTGGTTGATCTGGTTAACAGATTGAAAGTGTTCACGTTTAACTTTTTAAATTAAAAAAGTAATTAATTTAATTTACTCCGAGTGAATTTGAAAACTCGAAGAGTATACTGTTAAAAAAACAGACAAAAGCTTTTTAATTAAATCTTCAAAGATATTTTAGGTTATGTTCAATCTATGTGTTATTTTTAATTATGCTATATTTAAAACGATAACCATTTCACATTTCATTTTTAATGAATAAGAAAATTTCTTAAATTACTATTTTGCAAAATTTTAGTATTTTTAACAGTTTAAAAAACAATTTAGTTAATAACTGGATATGAACAATTAATTGTTTATGCAAAGATGGTAGTTTTAATTTCACCGAAAACAAAACTATAGTAAAAAGTGTTGTTTTATAAAATGAAGGTTATTCAGTCATGAAATAGGAATAAGAGTAAAAGATACTTTGAGAATTCAAACAAAAGTTAATGGGCAAAGTCTTTACGACTAGTTAAGAATGTTTTAAGCAAACACAATATTTTTGATTGTGAGCGAGTACAAGAATATTTATCTAGGCCTATGTAATATAATAGATTCCTTTTAAATATGCTATACAAAGTAATAATATCTAGGGGATAAAAATAAAACTGTTATTAAACAGTGTAGTTGAAATGACAGCTTTCAAAACGATATTCTCTTCTCATAAAGAGTCAAAATTATTGAACATTTCTTCAGCTGTGTAATGTGAGAAATTAAATTGCAGGACAAATTTCTCATTTCATTTTCTTAATTTTATAATTTAAATAAAATTAACTGTTTCACCAAAGAAATGAATTAACAGTAACAAAATATACACTACCTTAATCTGGGATATGAAATGGTTGTTTTGAACAGATGAAAAACATAACGAATGAAAATAAGGTTAAAATAATATCTAAGAAATATTATATTTTGAAATCTTACAGGTGGTTCATCAGTATATGGGGACAGGAGATTTAACCAATCCAGACAAATCAGAAAGGAATTTATAGGTTAAGATGTTGGCTAACCTAGTTTTTATTTCGAATGACAAAACTTCAATGTACAATGTAATTTATCGAGTTTTTTTAAAAAAAAGTAGCATTAATTTTGTTTATTCTGATAGTGAAAATGTAGAAGGTCAGTACATTCCCAAACTGATTTGGAATTCATAATGATCAAAGAATCTGAACATTTTTATACTAATGTTGTTAGGTTTTTTTTTCTTCAACGTAGATATTAATATTTTGATGTTTTCTTGTGTCTTATGTATACAATTGGAATAAATATATGATAGCATAATGGATAATATAATTTTAATTAAAAGAATTACAAAACTAAAAATGCATTTAATGCTAGTGTTGTTTATTTTAAGACCTTTTACATTTATAGGGAAGGCGAGGAGAAAGGAAAAAAACAGCTGCCTACTGTATTAGATATTGTTTTGAATTTTACAAAACTGAATATACTGGGACATACAAACATGAATAAAGGCATAGTAATTTCTTAATTATTGTTTGGGGTATGTTATACCTCTAAGAAGTTCAAAAAACTTTACTAAACATAATGAAGAACAGATACAAAGTGATAATGTTTCAAAATATAAATTCAGCCAACTATTTCAATACATCTGTGAAAGAATAAATGTGAAATTACATAAAAGAAATGTATCTAAAATTTAGATGTAAACAAGAGAAAACCATGTTTAGACAAATAATTACTGTTTATTGGTTGTACAAATTCCTTTGTTTTCCAAAGTAAGTTGAATTTAGTCAGATTATGTGTAGAAATGCTTTAATTAATAATTTAATATTAATTAATATTTTAATTTGGATATTTACATTAAACGAGGGAATTTTAACGGAAGTTTGCTGGAAAGTGTTATACAAGGGAAATTTAATATTCGCCAATTGTGAAAACGACACAAAACTGAGAAAAAAAAAGATATTCTTCAAATCTTGAATATATCAAAGGAGAGCTAGTATAAATTTTGTTTTTAAATATTGAACGAAATGTTCCATTTTCAAACATATGTGTTATTTTTAATACATTTATATCTGTACACAGAATTTTTAATGGAGTTTGCTGGAAAGTGCTATACAAAGGGAAATTTAATACTTGCCAATTATGAAAAGCAAAACAAAAAACTGAGAAATGAAAAGAGGTGCAACAAATCAAATCTTGAATGTATCAAAGGAGAGCTAATATGATTTTTTTATTTTTTTATTGAATGAACAGATGTGTTTTAATGCATTATAACTGAACAGAATTTTAAGTATTGGTAATCTTAACCAAAACTAGAATTACTATTGGTTATGAATATCGATGTGTGACTAATAACAAAGCTAACACCATTATTTATGTTGCAGCAAAATATTAAGTTAAAACTAATTTTTAAATTTAATTTACAAAGTTCAGGATTAAAAGTAACAATTTTGGAGAAATAATACATCTATTAAAAAAAAAAAAATTTTAATGATGAACCACCACAAAAAAAAAAAAACAGTCATTCAAAATGAAATTATGTATCTCCCGTTCATAGTAAGAATTGAAACTAAAATCCCAATATCCTTTTTTATTCCATTTAGATGGAATTGGTTTCTCATAAAAGGTCTTAATTAAGAAATCAGAGTATTTTTGATATACATATAACATATATTTATATACCTTCGGCTTTGCACACTTGTTGACCCATTAATAAAAGGTACACAGTCAACTGTTTGTAGAAATGAACAAACCTGGTTCATATAAAAATGTGTTAGCCTTTTTTCCTTTAATTTTATTTTTTGTATTAAAAAAACAATAAAAGGTAATTTGGATGGACAGGTGGGTGACAAATGGCATTAAAAAAAATAACAATTGTTTTATGAGAACTTTAAAAAGCATTTGAAACCAAGGTTTCTCTTCAAAGTACAAAAATGGACTACAAGTCGTTGACAATTTTGTCACTTTAGTAAATAAGTAAACAGTATGTTTAGAAAGCAAGTAACAAAAAGGATTTCAAAAACACACAGACCTAGTTATCAAAAGTACAAGGAAGAAGTTCTGCACAAGTATATATAAAAAGACAATTATAAAATATTTGACGAATAACAAAATAAGGTGAGTCTAAAGACTATTTGATGTTGTAATTAATTCTTGTCTGCTTTGTAAACTGGTGTTGGAAAGCTTTATAGTTTTATTAAATTTTAATGTTAATTCAAACAATTTCACAAAACCTTGATTTTAATTCTTAAAGCACTTTTCTTTTATTAATTTTTCACCACTTCCCTTTCAAATGTGTATTGAATTTTTAAATGTTAGCTAAGGAAAAGAAACTATAATTTCAATTTGGAAACGGAAGACAGAGAATAAATATTCAGGTTTTCAGCCAATAGTGGAGCAAATACAGAAAGTAACTGTAAGGAATAAAATTTAAGTAAATTATCAATATACTTTTAGTATTTGGTTATTTATGAAGTGAAAAAGAGCTGAATTTACAAAAAAAGGTTTGAAGTAGTAATCAATATTTTGATTTATTTTTAGAAGAAATAAAAATAAAAAGAATTTACTTTTGACATGTATAAATAAAAAATATACAGGAATAAGTGCATACACAAATTTAGTATGGAAATGTAGAAGAAACAATTCATGAGCTAGTTAAATTGCTCACATTTTAGTTTTGTTACCACAAATTTAATCTTTACAATTTATTTGAACTCTTCTCAATAACGACTTCAAATAAATGATCTGAACCATAAACTTTATCAAATTGTTGACTAGCCTATACAAAAAAATAATAGGTTAGTCTTGCGAACAAAGGGGGTACCCAAAATAAAAAACTAAATTATTTTTTAAAAGCTAAATATATCAATTTTTGTACAAAACAACCTTATCCCCCTTCAAAGTACTCTCCATTACAATTTATACATTTGTCCCATCGGTGCTTCCACTGTTAAAACATGTTATGTACTCTTCTTCAGTTATGGCTGACAGCTCCTCCCTCGTTTTTTCTTCACTCCATCAACATTCTCAAATTTAAGTCCTTACATTCCCTTTTTCATGCGTGGAAATAAGACAATATCAAACGGAGGCGCGTGGGGGCAGCGGAACCATGCCATTTTTAGCCAAAAACTGGCAAACAGATGGCTGTGTTTGAAGGTGCATTATCGTGGTGGAAAAACCAGTCTCCTGTCTGCCACAAATCGGGTATTTTTTGTCGAACACTGTTGCGCAATCTTCTTAAAACTTCTAAATTAACGGTCTGACCTGGTGGAACAAACTCCGAATGAACTTCCCCCTTCACATAAAAAAAAAAAAAAACAAATTAGCATCGTTTTGATTTGACAACATTTTTTTGGACGGGGTGACGATGACATCTTCCATTCGCTTGACTGTTGCTTTGTTTCGGGGTCGTAACCAATAGCACCAACACTCATCACGAAAATTTGGATCAGTTTAAACTGTTCTTTCAAAGCACGACATGTTTCAACTCGACGTTCTTTTTGATCCTGAGGCACAACCTGGGCAGCCACCCTTTTTCATTTCAAAATCTTCGGTTAAAATTCGCTGTACCAAACTCCAAGATACCCTACTAATATCTTACAATTGGTCGACGGTCTGCGAGCACAAATTCTTGAATTTTCCCAACATTTTCATGTGTTCATCAACCGATGGACGTCCAGAGTGAGGTTTGTCCTCAATCGCCATTTTTAAACCGAGCAAACCACTCGTACACTTGAGTTTTTCCCGCAGGATCATCTTTGTCAGCCGCTTTCAACAGTAAAACAGTGTCGGCGGCTTTTTCACCGAGCAGAAAGCAAAATTTCATAGCCGCATGTTGTTCGCTTAAACTGGCCATCAAAAAAAAAATGAAAAGAGAACAAAACAGCACCAGTGAAAACTATGACTACAGACGAACGAAACAAGCCAGATCGACGGCACCGGTGTCACTGAACTGGCGACAAGTGGCAGGAATGTGTACTAAACCAGCCCCGTAGAAGCGCAATTTCGGTTACTTTTGGGTACCCCCTCTTATAATAATATATTGAGATAATATTTATAAAAAATTGTTTTTATAATGACAAATATTTTCTATAATGGAATAAACTTATTAGTTATACAGATAGATACTGAGGTTTTCTTGATTTACAAAGGATTGATCAATATTAAAATGTATATTATGTTACAAAGCAATATAACAACAATTTTAGCAAGATTACCACACTATTAAATTATGAGCATCCGCCTATATAATATTGGAGCAGATTTTGCAGTATATATTTCAACAGAATATAAATTTGGAGTGTTTCAATCATTTCTACTGAATAAATAAGGCATCACGATGCGATTAAATAGGAGTCCATCCAAATTGGATAAGTATAATTTTCACTATTAATGTGTTTTTAAAATATAGAGTGGTTAATTAGTTATAAGCAACACCCAAGGTTAGTTCCTGGGAGAAATCTTTAATGTAGGACTGAAACATTCTGGATAAACTTGATTCAGTTATGAGCAAGTAATAGTGATAAAAGTAGTCAAGTTGAAAAGAAACATCAAGTAAATTTGATGTGCAGTGTGTTTTTAAAGGTTGAATTTAAATCAAATATGTACTGTTGTAAAATAATTGTAGTCTGTAGTGTATAAGATTCAAGAATGACAAAATTACATGATCATAAATATAAAATTTTGATTTTATTCAGGCCACTGACATTGAAGTTTAAATGGTCCGAACCTAATGGTGAAATTGAAGTTACCTTATACTTTGCCCACAGTGCTTTTTTCTGTGGTTCTGCACGTTTTGCTTATCGTGCAGGCAATTTCAAACCAATTTTACCTTGCACTGGTTAATGTTCTTTGTTTTTTTAGTAATGAAAAACTTGTCATTTTCATGTAATAAACATAAACATTAAAGTTAACTTATTTATTGAATACTAGGGGAAATCCCCGTTGGAACCTTCTATACACACAATCATGTTGTGTTTTCTTTATAATAAAGGTGTAGGATCAATAATAACCCCAAAGCTAAGATGGTAAATAATGTTAAATGTTCAAATCAAATTGTTTTGTATATTTTATAACAGCAGTTATAATAAAGGTTAAAAGAACCAGCAGGTCTACAATTTAATAAAGACCTAACCTAAAAGTTATATTGTTTATTTATTATTGTTTATTTTCGCCATACCGACTATTGTTTGGCTAAAAGTTATAAATACGAATAATTGCTTCAAAGTTTGAAATCAGCTGTTAATGGAAATATTAGAACAAACTGTTATTTTATTTGTTATTTTATTCAATTGGTTGCTATGGTAATAAATATAAATACATGTGTTTGTTCGTCAGTCTAGGCCTAATGTTTTTATCAAAATGAATTACAGCCTATGTTACTCGGGGATAGTGTAGCTTTTTATTAGTAAAACAATTTTTTTCAATCGGTTCAGTAGTTCCAGAGATTACCCCCTACATACAAACAAATTTTACCTCTTTATAATATTAGTAATAGAATAGATAAACAGCTTAGTAAGGTAATCAATAAATTAAGTGCACAGGTTTTTGATTCTTTGTGCGCCTATGGTTGTCCTTCTTTTAAACAAGACTTTATAAAAGAGTTGTTGCTCATTCAGAGTTACGGTTTAAAAGTAATTGCCCTATCAAATAAGGAAAACATTTTCATCTTAATTTAGTATTACTAGTGTTACTAAAAATATAACATGAAAGCTTCAAGTTTTTATAGTTATTGGCTTCAAACTTATTGAGATGTTACCTGTATGTACACTTAAGAGTTTTTTACTTACTTAAGTGTTACTTTTTGAGAAAAAAAACATCCCAAAAGTTAGTACTTTCACATACACTGTTTTATTTCAATACAAAATACAGTTGAACCACGATTATCCGAAGTAATTGAGGCAGGGCAGAGCTCGGATAATACGGTAGGCCGTGAGAAAACCATTGAGGTGCGAGTTCCCGCGTCATTTACGTTGTTATAGGCCATACTTGTCTCAAATATTTTATTTGGTTTTAAATAAACAAAGACGGTTTGATAATGTACTCAAAAGAAAGAAATTGGATACTGTAATAAAAACCACAAAAATAATACCTCTGAAGTTTTTTCTTGCTCGCTTTTTTTCATTGATTGTCTAGCTTCTTCTTTATTTGAATATCTTTGAGATACCCACTTTTCAATTTCCGATCTATTTCGTCTACAATCCCCGGACAGTCAATTCCCCAACACCTAAATCACTTGCAATAATTTTTCTTATTGAATCACCTCCATTTAATCGTTAAATTGCTTCCCATTTTTGATTTAAAGATAAAACAACACAACATTCGCTTTCCACTCATAATGACGCTCTCATTCGTAAAGTTTAATACCGACACCGAAGTTTAAAAACAAAATACAGTAGCAGGTGGAAAAACAACTCGTGGGAAAGAATGGTGAGTCCTAAATACTATACCGTTAGGAGGGAAGTATAAACAGGCCCAAGACAGCTTCGTCATTCAGTATACTACCCGTTCACTAAAGGTCACCATACTATTGCATTGGGTAAGGAGCGGAAATGGGCAAACGATATTTTTCTTTTCTTTTTGTTTAATCTCGCACAAAAGTTTTTACTATACATTCACTTATTGAGAAATCCTCTCAAGCGATGAATTCTTTATCAAAATCAATTCAGTTAACTTAATATTTATTTGTAAGCAGAATTGATTTTGACATAAGTTTTTATTTTTAATAATGAATTCGTTTTTCCACTATCCAGGTCACTGATATATATGAATAAAGTACAGTACAGTACCTTTTATTTTCCCTTAGTGAACCTCTTTGTTTAAAACTTATTTAAAGTTTTTGACGCGTTTCGAGAATTTATCTCATCATCAGAAAACGTTAAATACACAAACACATTTAAAAAACACAGTATGTAGATGCGCATCTTCGACTCCCGGATATTGACTGGTTGTGCGTTATCAAACAGAACACGAAATAAAACTAGAATATGCTGCGGGCATTCTGAATTGTTATACAAGGTGTTCGAGTCAAAGTCGAATATAGGGTGTTGCATCCGTCCTAAGATAATTATCTCCACCTTCAAAAAATCAATAGAACCATCGCCTTCCGCTCCAATAATAACATAAACAGTTGGAAACCCAAACAGGTGTCTATAAATGAACGTGCAATAGCTGTGACAAGTTTTATATAGGTCAAACGGGAAGAGCTTTCAAAGTCCGGTTTAAAGAACACCTGCCAAAGAGGACTATTTCGGGTAGTAAATCCAACTATGCGCGTCATTTAATCGACGAAGACCATAGTTACTCGGACTTTGGCAGCAACTTCAAACCAATTAAGATTTGCAGTAAAGGCAAATTTATGAACGCCGTAGAAGAATTTTAAATCTACAAGGCTTTTAAAATATTAAACTCAAATAATGAACACCGATTATTAAACGACCAACTGAACTTTGATTCGAACACCCTGTATGACGCAGCGATAACAATTCAGAATGCCAGTGGCGTACTGTAGTTTTATTTCGTGTTCTGTTTGACAACGCACAACCAGTCGATATCCGGGAGTCGTAAGATGCGCATCTACATACTGTGTTTTTTAAATGTGTTGTGTGTTTTGTGTATGTGTATTTAACGTGTTGATGACCTCTTTGCGTGTAGAGGGACTTTCTGATGATGAGATAAATTCTCGAAATGCGTCAAAAACTTTAAACAAAGAGGTTTACTGATGGAAAATAAAAGGTATTGTACTTAATTATTTTTATTTTCATTGGTTAATAAGGAAACTCTCATAACCGAGGTTGTACTGTATTACTATAAAAAGGTGTTATTAACAGAATTTGTGAATATTTGCTTTCGAGTAAAAGATTTATTAGTGGTATTTTAAATATTTTATTCTCGATAGCAAATTGCACAATTACAATGACAAAAATGGTAAAAAATATTCAATAGAAAATTCTGATAAATATAACTTTTTTTTATTTATTGAACATTGTTTATCAAATTTTTAAATTACTTTTTTTAAGCAAAAAAATTGCTTTAATTAAATACTATTCCAAAATTTGTTCAGTTGACCATCATTCAATCAAGCTAAATTTTGTATTTCTGGGAATCAGCTAGTTAGTGCTAATAACCAATAAATTCCATTGGTATTTGTGTCAATACATTCAAAGTCTAGATAAAACTGTAGGACATGACTTGTATGAGAAACAATAAACTGAAAATATCTATTTGTCTTAAAAGACATTTTAGACCTACTTGTAAGATCCAAACATTTTTAAATCTAATATTTCACATGTACGGTTTTGTTTATACAGTTTAATCTGTCTTTGATACTAGCACTTGTTTCGGTTGTTTTTGACTAAAATTATGAACTTGCTGATGGAATTCACTATTTCACATTTGAAACATTTGTTGTGTTTTTTCCATATCAACACACATGGCATCTAGGATTTTTCTATTATTACGGTTTTCAGAATTTAAAAGAACTGGTTCATCACTACTTCTAATGTCACTTATTAGATTTTTATCATCATCATCTTCATTTTCCAAAGTGAACAATTAAAGCCCTTATTAGACGAGGTGGCCAGGCCACATAGTCAAGTGGCGTACATGGCGATGCAAATGGCTACTGAACCAGTGGCTAGTGAAGTGGCCAGTCACCCTCAACAGCTTGGAGATGACATGTGTGGTATTCATCCACAGTATAGTTCTAAATTAAAGAGTGTTTTTCTATCTCACAAATGGAATCTTCTGTGTTCACCGTTTCCTCCAACTTCTGGCACTTTGTCAGCAGATCTTGTTTTTTCTTCTTTCTGAATAGTTGTTAACAGGTCACTGTGCATCTACAGTCTGAAACAGTATACTACTGTTTGCACAGTGATGCACACGGTGGCGGATGACTGGCGACCTAGTGCAATAAGCTCCACTGCATCGTCGCCAGCTTGAGTAGGCCTGGCAAGTCTGGCAACGACGCTGGCTACCCTCATGTAATAACCTCCATAAGAATTAATGCCCGATGACAATCTGAGCAGCCAGCTGTGTCGCTCGCTGCGTGGCCTGGGCACTTCGTCTATAAAGGGCTAACTGATTCAACATTGTACAGATAGCGCCAATTAGGATGGAGCGGGAAGAGGGGGTGTGCAAGTCTCCTACGCCGGCTCCCACCACATCTCCCCTCTCGCGGCGGAGTACAGTCAGAACCGTCTGCTCTACCTAATTCATGTCTGCTATGGAGTCGTGTTGATTGTATATCAACACTTTTTGGTAGTGACTGTACTGAAGACTCACAGTCGAGTAGGAGATTGTAAGACGTTACAGCGCATGCTCAAGTGACGCTTCACGCTACTTGGCACTATCTGTAATATCCCTTTCAGAAAGTCCAACATAAGATGATGGCTTTGTGGAAACTAAAGTGTGCAAACAACACTGCTCTCTATATTGAAACACTCGTACTTGTTTTTAGTAACATGGGAAGATTTAAGTACATTAGTTCATACATGTTCTAGTATAAATGAAGATAGATTTTGCACCTTTTAAAAAGAGCAATATTTTTCGGTGACTCTATAAATTAATTTTAAATCACTTCACAGTTTGATATTTTAGTTTCTCTTTCTACTAAATTGGAACCACTGATTAAACAAACGGCTTTTGTTCTCTCATTTGAGCAATGTACAATGTTTTGTTTAATCTTTTTCTTAAATATATTGTATTTTTTTGTATACCTTTATTTAACTAATTTCATGTTTTATTTAGCTTGAGGAGGAGATGCACTGGATACTGAGACAGGAGGTTGTTTCGGAGAAGGAGAACGAAGTAAAAGAAGTAAGTGCATGGATATTAAAAAATTATATATACTGTTAAAATAAACTCCTTTAGCAAAAAATTTTCTGATATTAATTTGAGAAATGAAATATAATTTGAATAAAATAGTAATAGATGCTTAACTTCTGTCTTCTAATTTGTACTCTGTGCAGTGGCTGCTCATGCTACAGGTTCACTGGTTTAGTGAGCCCCCAAGCAAATTGCTTTAATGCAATAATATTTTAACTAATACAAATATTTAGTATTGAGTTTCATAAATCTAATAACATAGAGTGAAAAGTTGTAAAAATATTGTGGAGTTACAATACGTGGCTGTAGAGACATTGCTACAACAAATTGGGGGGGGGGGGGGGGGCAAAATCTAAATTTTCCCAACAATCTTGACCATATTTCCAAACTTCTATGTTGGGGTTTCAAACGCGCAGAAAGAAAGGAGACTCTGGGTGATGTTGTGTGGAATAAATTCCAGTAGAGATGGGGCCTCACCTTCGGATTTTTTTTTTCTTTCCACAATACAAAAATTTGTGGAATTTATGTAAACCACAATGCTACGGACGAAAGAAGTCCATCAGGTTTCACAAGTTACAGATAGTCTTGATTCGTACTGCTAAAAATGACCGGCTATGTAACATTGCTCTGATTTGCCTCTTTCGAATTCAAAAACTTTGCTGATCCATACCTCAATGGACTTAACTAAATTTACATTTTTACAACGACAATTGATATTTGTTTGATTTACTTTAATAATTCAATTTGTTTCGGTTATTCATAATAAACATATTTTTACGTACAGAGTGTTCATCAAATGTTTTTCCGAACTTCGAGAGGTGATATGGAACATTAAAATTAACAAAAAGGTTTATTTAAACATTGTATGGTGTAAAAAGTTTTTGTTTTCCTTAATTCATTCTTTTTTCCAATAATATGATATAATTCCGGAACAAATAAAAATAACAGTATTAAATATTGCAGAACATTTTAGTGTATAACATTCATTTGTAGTTTAAAAAAAAAATAATAAAATTTTTTGCTAAACTGTTTTAAAATTTACAACTAAATTTAAACTTTTTTTAGTACAGATCAAGATAGTATCTTTTATCTTATTGTGCCACAAACAATAGCCTTGTGATGATTTTTATGTCATGTGACTTACTAGAAGCATATTTTTTGTGTGTTTAATAGAGTTTGTTAACTATTTGTTTAGGTTGAGTGACGGGGTCCATACAGATTCTGGCTACAAATGATCATCATCACAAGCAGGTATAGTATTAGTTTAGTTGATAATATTGAGGTTTTCTCTGACCATTGTGTGTTTACTTCTCTACTTTTATAATTAGCCTACCCTTATATAACCGCTCATTTAATCTGTATTCACGATCTTGTTTTTGTAACAACCAAAGATGTAGTAGGACATTCCGTACATGTATTTTGCAATATAAACAACAGGTAAAAAACCAATATATGGTGTACTTTAACTTTTATAGACTCGGTGTATTTTCAAATTAAGATTTTAGCTCAGCTGTTTTAGCAACAGAACGTTTTGTTGCTAATATATCTGAATTAAAAAATAATTTGTATCTCGATTTGTAATTTGATCTTGTCTTCAATTGTAACAATGAAATGATTTAAATCTTTTGAAAATTAATTTGTATGTGTACTGGTAAGCATTGTTCTATATGTGTACTGGTATGCAATGTTCTCTATGCTTACTGGTTAAGCAATGTTCTGTACGCCTACTGGTAAGGAGCGTTCTATATGTGTACTGGTAAGCAATGTTCTGTATGCTTACTGGTAAGGAGTATTCTGTATGTGGACTGGTATGCAATGTTTTGCATACATACTGGTAAGCAATGTTCTCTATGCTTACTGGTTAAGCAATGTTCTGTACGCCTACTGGTAAGGAGCGTTCTGTATGCGTACTGGTAAGCAATGTTCTGTATACGTACTGGTAAGCAATGTGCTGTATGCGTACTGGTAAGCAGTGTTCTGTATGCGTACTGGTAAGCA
>JAGFPH010008101.1:10412-26741 GCA_018207615.1 Philaenus spumarius | reverse complement strand
AAAATCTGTAAGAATAAGTTAATAAGATAAAACACATCACAAAATACTATTAAACAACAAGCAGGTTAAAAAAATAGAGACAAATAATTAACACAAATACACAAAATTTAAAAATCTGTAAGAATAAGTTAATAAGATAAAACACATCACAAAATACAATTAAACAACAAGCAGGATAAACAAATAGAGACAAATAATTAACACAAATACACAAAATTTAAAAATCTGTAAGAATAAGTTAATAAGATAAAACATATCACAAAATACAATTAAACAACAAGCAGGATAAACAAATAGAGACAAATAATTAACACAAACACACAAAATTTAAAAATCTGTAAGAATAAGTTAATAAGATAAAACACATCACAAAATACAATTAAACAACAAGCAGGATAAACAAATAGAGACAAATAATTAACACAAATACACAAAATTTAAAAATCTGTAAGATAAGTTAATAAGATCAAACACATCACAAAATAGTACGATCATGATGTTCAAACTCATCCACCGTGTAAAAGGATCCAGACAATAGAAATTGTTTAAGACTGTTTTGTTAAAATCCTGTAGTTTGGTGAATTTTGAATGCTTTTAGGAAGCTTATTCATGAACTTTGCACCAGCTTGTGAGAAAAGTTTACCGTATAAATTCAACCTGTGCCGTCTGGCACGATACTCACAAGCTTGCCTGGTGCTGTAGTCGTGTATATCCATATTTTGGACACGATCACACTTGAATTTAAAATAATTGGTTACGCAGCTGAACCGCTGACGTGAGTTGAGCAAATTTCCAAAAATTAAGTTTATGGGCCTATATGTTTTAGGGTTTCAACCAACAATGTGGGAAATTGATCTACTCACGACGGTGCTGAATAGCTGCCTCTGTGTAAGAAATATATTAGTAGAATTTGCCTCCATCTTCGACTCACGCGCTCTTTGTTCCACTCGCAGCGGAAAACCTCGCTTTGCTAGTTTGCACCTCGTCCTTGCGGCCTCAGTTTACGGACTGATTCGCTTCGCTCGCAGCCTACAAACTCAGGCGTCGCCCTCGGATCAGCTGCCCTCACGTGGATTTGATCCGGGTGCTTTTATGGTATTTTACGTTTTGATCGATTTTGGGGGAACCAAGCGAGCTATAAGGTCGCGTAAAAAAACAATATGTGCAGAACAATATCCTACATCTATTTTTTTTAGACAAAACCACAAAAAAAGTTTCATTCTAGTACGAAAAATCGGTTGTTGGATTTGTTTTGGCTAAAGAAACTTGTCCGAGCGATATAGATAACTAACGTGTGTACCAAATTTGAACCAAATCTGACTTAAAATCCGAGTGCGAACAATAATTTCTAATGACACCTCAAAACGTGTGTTCTGGGGACCATGATCGATGATCATTTACTACTCCCGACCTCAGGTCTCGCCATAAGGGCCCTGCATAGTTCATCTTTCCTATGGCAAATTCGCTAAAAATCCATTACATTATACTATAATATTTAGTGGGGGCCTTTACCAATATTTTGTTCGTAGAAAGCGAGGTTTTTGTTGACTTTTTCACGATTTCAGAACGCTACCTAACAAAGAATGTTATACACAAAATAATTCGACCAAGCAGCTGAACTACTGACGTGAGTTAAGCAAATTTCCGAAATTAAGTGTATGTTTCAGGGTTTCAACAAGCAATTTGGGAAATAGGTCTAGTCACAACGGTGCTGAATAGCTGCAAAATGCTTCGCACGCCATTCCGCATATTGGGAGTATCTTCAATACTCAATGCATTGTGTGCTTCGCACGCCATTCCACATATTGGGAGTATCTTCAATTCAATTCACAAAGCATTGCTTGCTTCGCACGCCAACGCGTATTGGGAGTATCTTCAAAGCGAAATGCATTGCGTGTTTCGCACGCCAACCCCACGGTAGAATCCACCACATGGCTTTGAAAAGGGTACTTCTATGGTATTTTGAGTTTTGAACGATTTTGGGGAAACCAAGCGAGCTATAAGGTAGCGTAAAAAACAAAATGTGCAGAATAACATCCCACATTTATATTTGTAGAAAAAACTCAAAAAGAAATTCATTCTCGTAGGAAAAATCTCAAAAAAAATACTTACTTCCAGTCAAAAAAACGTGCTTCCGGTTGTTGGATTTGTTCGGCTATAACGAACTCGTCCGAGCGACTTAGACAACCAACGTGTGTACCAAATTTGAACCAAATCGGACTTAAAATGCGGCCGCTAGAGTGCGAACACACATACACATATATAGACCTATATGATTTTTAATGACACCCCAAAAGGTGTTCTTTGGCTCATTTACTACTCCCGACCTTGGGTCTTAAAATAAGGGCCCTACAATAGCTCATTTTTCCTATGGAAATTCGCTAATAAGGCCGTTAGAGTGCGAACAATAATTTCTAATGACACCTCAAACGTGTTCTGGGGACCATGATCGATGCTCATTTACTACTCCCGACCTTGGGTCTTAAAATAAGGGCCCTGCAATAGCTCATTTTTCCTATGGAAATTCGCTAATAAAGCCGTTAAAGTGCGAACAATAATTTCTAATGACACCTCAAACGTGTTCTGGGGACCATGATCGGTGATCATTTACTACTCCCGACCTTAGGTCTTACCATAAGGGACCTGCACAGTTCAACTTTCCTATGGCAAATTCGCTAAAAATCCATTACATCATACTGTAATATTGGGAGGGGGCCTTTACCAATATTTTGATCGTAGAAAGCGAGATTTCAGAACGCTACGCTAACAAAGAACGTTATACACAAAACCAGCTGTTATTGTCGAGTGTTAATGGGAATACAGTTTAAGGAGAATAAAGGATAGTAATTACTGGAGGCAGTCATCTATCAAAGTGGGCAGATGATGAGGGAAACAAACAGTGCATTGTGTTTTGACCAGCACTCCTGGTTATTATACAAGTTAAGGCTAAACAAGTCCAACGGATAAAACCACCGGTATTAATCACCGGGCTTTGTTTCTTCCCTTCATACACTTCTGCAATTATACGATACCGTTTTATTATACGTTGGCAATTGAAAGCACGGAACCATCACGTTATGAAAATACAGAGTGTCCAGCTTTACGGGGTTATTAGCGAGTATTATGGTAAGACGTAAGGTCCAGGAGTAGTGAATGAGCACCGATCATGGTGCCCAGAACACGTTTTGGGCTGTCATTGCAAATGTTATGTATTTATGTGTTCGCACTCTAGCGGCCGCATTTCAAGTCCGATTTGGTCTAAAATTTGGTACACACATTGGTTGTCTACGTCGCTCGGACGAGTTCGTTAGCCGAACAAATCCAACAACTGGAACCACGTTTTTTGAAAGGAAGTAACAATTGTTTGAGATTTTTTTGGGAGTATTTTCAATATTCAATGCATTGCGTGATTCGCACGCCAACCAGCATATTTTCAATATAAAATGCATTGCGTGCTTCGCACGCCAACCTCCGTATTGGGAGTATCTTCAATATACAATGCATTGCGTGCTTCACACGCCAACCCACGTATTGGGAGTATTTTCAATATACAGTGCATTGCGTGTTTCGCACGCCAACCTCCATGTTGGGAGTATTTTCAATACACAGTGCATTGCGTGCTTCGCACGCCAACCTCCGTATTGGAGTATTTTCAATACACAATACATTGCGTGCTTCGCACTCCAACCTCCGTCTTAGGAGTATTTTCAATACACAATGCATTGCGTGCTTCACACGCCAACCCCCTTATTGGGAGTATTTTCAATATACAATGCATTGCGTGCTTCACACGCCAACCTCCGTATTGGGGGTATTTTCAATACACAATGCATTGCGTGCTTCGCACACCAACCCCTGTATTGGGAGAATTTTCAATATACAATGTATTGCGTGCTTTGCACGCCAACCTCCATATTTGGAGTATTTTCAATACACAGTGCATTACGGGCTTCAAGATCCAACCACTGTATTGGGAGTATTTTCAATACACAGTGCATTGCGTGCTTCACACGCCAACCTCCATATTGGAGTATTTTCAATATACAATGCATTGCGTGCTTCGCACATAAACCTCCGTAGTAGGACTAGTACCAGGAGACCGAGCTAAAGCTCGATTATAAGCAGGGCTATGATTTCAATAATAAATATTGGATTATTGAGTTTTGAGGTTAGGCCTATAATATTAAACAACTAAATAAAGGGTATGTTTATTTAGCAGAAGTATTCGTTGCCATGGTAACTATAAATAGATACAACATTAGGCTTACCTCTAATAAAATACAGTTTAAAAGAAAACAGATGATTATTGTAATGGCATTGAAAACATTTGCATCAGCTGTGCTTCGTTTAAAAGAAAACAGATGATTATTGTAATGAAATTGAAAACATTTGCATCAGCTGTGCTTTGTATTGTTTAAAATGGACAAATTTCACTTTTTTATTTAATAAAAAGACGTAGAAAACGAATTTTCCCAGACTGGTGACCATTTCCAATCGATTTCTCGTGGCCAAAAGCCCCATATAAAATCAAAAAATCAAAAATCCTTAGACGGAGATTCCACATCCATTTAGCAGACAGACAATTATCTCTCGCTTTAGAAGATAAGATTAGGAGTATTTTCAATATACAGTGCATTGCGTGCTTCACACGCCAACCTCCATATTGGGAGTATTTCCAATATAGGCCTACAATGCATTGCGTGCTTCGCACGCCAACCCCCCTCGTATTAGGAGTATTTTCAATACCAATGCATTGCGTGCTTCGCACGCCAACCTCCGTGTTGGGAGTATTTTCAATACACAATGCACGCAATGCTTTGTGTGCTGAAGATACTCCCAATATTCGGAATGGCGTGCGAACCATTTTGCAGCAGCACCGTCGTGATAGACCTATTTCCCACATTGTTGGTTTAAACCCTAAAACATAAGCCTATAAACTTAATTTTGGAAATTTGCTCAACTCACGTCAACGGTTCAGCTGCGTGGTCGAATTAGTTTTAGTTGACAAATAACCCAGTCAAGTTTCAGACAGTCGAAGCTGGACACTATAAAAAATCTTTTGTTTGATCAAATTTAACAAAATAGTTTTCAGCGAATTTCCGTTTAAAGATGAGCCACTGCAGCGGCTCTTGTTGTTCCCCAGAACACGTTTTGGGGGTCACTAAAAATTGCATTTACAGGGCGTCACAAAAACCTTAGCTTGCTGTACAGGATCGTATTTAATACATTAAAATAAATAAAAAATGTTCAGTAAGTCTTTACGAATTCGGTTTTTCCGCCGTTTTGTTTATTTACAAAAACACCCTGTAACTTCGGAAATGGATAAGATATTGAGTTCCACTTTGGTTTAAGTTTAAGTTACGATTTGCAAAGTGAAACAAACACCAAAGTGAAATAAAGTGAATGTATGTTTGCATTTCTCAAAATGGCAACCGTTGTAAATTTTTAACGTTTAATATCTTGAAACCGCTAACTTTAAAAAATGTACAAGAGACATAATATTAGATTTTTTAACGTCAAAATACCTTTATTGTCGTTTCTATAAGTCAAAAGCTAACCGAGTTACGGACATAAACTGAAAAAACATAATTTCTTGGTAATTGTCTACATTTTAAAATTAGCCTAAAACCAAAATTTCAGAGCAATGGATTTTATCTTATTTATTAAAACCATAAGAATTCAAACATTTTGGTTTTAGGTTAATGTAGATGGTTTCGTATTGGATGTTGTAGACAATTACCAAGAAATTGTGTTTTTGTCTCAACAACTCGGTTTAGCTTTGACCTAAAGAAACAACAACAAAAATTTGTCTGTCGTTAAAAAATAATATTTATCCCTTGTACTCTTTATGTAAGTTAACGATTTTGAAGATATTACAAGATACAAATTTGTAACGGCCGCCATTTTGAAAATTATAAACATAATTTCTTGGTGTTCGGTACACTTGTAAATCGTAATATACTAAATTGCTTGTACCAAATTTAAACTCGGTGAGTTTTCGTGAAAAAACAAAGTGGCGGATTGCGACTAAACTAAGCCGAACTCGAAAAACCGTTACTGAACATTTTTCATTTATTTTATTGTAAACAATACGATCCTGTATATAGCACGCAAAGGTTTTTTGTGACACCCTGTATCAACTCCTATAAAAGCGAGTGTACTTCCGTACGTAAGTATCAATATAACAGCTGATTTCACCCATCATCTGTAATACTTAAACAAAACCAACCGTAGATTATACTTTGGGGTTATGTTTACAACTTCAATCATAATTTCTTGTGAAGTTGATTTTTTTTAATGAGTTACAGAACTAATGGACGCGTTTTAAGTTTTGCTTTGAGCTTATAAACTTTATATAAATACAACCTCTTATCATCAATAATTTCGTTTATACAAATTTAAAGAAGAAATACATATTTGTTTAACTTCGGACACATTCGTACATCTTCGTAAAAATAAACATATTCGATTATTAATTTTTCACTATAATATTAATACCTTCTAAATCATTTGATCAAACAATATGAAATAAAAAGCCTTTAAAAGATAACATTTTTTATGTTTTTTTAAATATATAATAGTTTGACCACGCAGCTTAACCGCTGACGTGAGTTGAGCAAATTTCCAAAATTAAGTTTATAGGCCTATGTTTTAGGGTTTCAACCAACAATTTGGGAAATAGGTCTATTAACGACGGTGCTGAATAGTTGCAAAATGCTTCGCACGCCATTCCGCACAATGGGAATATCTTCAACACACAAAGCATTGCGTGTTTCATACGCCAACACCCTTATTGGGAGTATCTTCAATACAAATGCATTGCGTGCTTCGCACGCCATTCAACATATTGGAAGTATCTTTAATAGCTAACCATTACGTGCTTCGCACGCCAACTCCACGGTAAAATCCACCACATGGCTTTGAACCGGGTAGTTTTATGGTATTTTACGTTTTGATCGATTTTGGGAGAACCAATCGAGCTATAAGGTCGCGTAAAAAAACAAAATGTGCAGAATAACATCCTACATTTATATTTTTAGAAAAAACTCTAAAACAAATTCAATATCGTAGGAAAAATCTCAAAAAATAATTACTTCCGGTAAAAAAACGTGCTTCCGGTTGTTGGATTTTTTTCGCTAACGACCCCAACATATGTGTATCAAATTTGAACCAAATCGGGCTTAAAATGAGGCCGCTAGAGTGCGAACACATATATACATATGATTTTTAATAACACCCCAAAACGTGTTCTTGTAACCATGATCGGTGCTCATTTGCTACTCCCGACCTTGGGTCTTACCGTAAGGGCCACTGCAATAGCTCATTTTTCCTATGGAAATTCGCTAATAACGTATATAATAAAAGTTTTGAACAAATATGCCCATAGTTTTATAATCCTTTATAATTATACACATTTACCGAGTTAAAAATCTCCGTTGTTAGGTAGGCCAAGATAAAGACTGTTGTTTTTAAATAGTGTTTTTTTACACGATGTGTTTCTGATGTGTATCTAAATTAATCTGCCTGTGATTTTTCACGGGGGCTTATTACTAGTATGTATATATTTGTTCGGACTCTAACGGCCGTAGTTTACGGAAGGAAACTCGCGAAGCCAGTTTAGCCGCTGCGAGCGGATCGAAGCAGCGCGCGAGCAAGGGCTGGATCCTAAGATGCAACAAATTATAATATATTTTTTACACTTAGGCAGCTATTAAGCGCCTTTTTGAGTAGACTGATTCCCTTATAGGCCAGTCGGTAAAGGTCAATTTAGACCAAAAGTACCAGTAATTAGCAATACGGCTGATTTTTTTTTTTATAAGTACATTAAAGTATGTAGATTAACATAAAAAAAAGTTTACCAGTCTATCGATTTCCCAAAGTCGAAAAAAAAAATCGATTATCATATTTTTTTTCGATTATTCTCAATATTTCGAGCTGGGATGAAGATAGAGAAAAATAAAAAATACCACCGTGTAGGTGAGGTATTTTTCAACAAAAAAGGTCATATATATTTATTTCGTCCGAGCAATGGTTTGTCTGGAAAAACTTAGATAATGCAGGTATGTATTTTGCAGCAGGGGAAATCACTAAAAGCGGACATCTTATTCATATATTAAGCGTTGACTCATTCTAAATTGGCCGAATTTTAATATATCGAATTGAAACTTGACGTAGGAGTTAAAATATATATGCTGAGTCTCAGCTTTTTATCTTGAAAATTACCCGATCTAGGAGTCGATTTCGATTATCGATTTTAGGAGTACCGGACCAATGAATACAGAAACTATAGTTTCTGTATTCATTGACCGGACCCACCAATTCATTTAAACAGCTCCAGTTTCGTCAATTTTTGGAATATCAACATCAAATTTGTTTACAAGTTGAGTACGCCAGTAAAAATATTCTTAGTAAGTATGAACGATTTTTGTCATGCTATTTTTAAAAACGAGGCGCTTGAAAATAGTCTTCTGTTTTACCTATCTCGTTTTAACTAACCTTTGGATTCAACGACTCCATTTTCGACATTTTTGAACATATCGATTTAAAAATTGGTACATAAGTTAAAAACACAATTGTTTTTTGCTATACTTATTTTAAAAACTATATTTAAAAAATTGACTCATCTGCAGCCGATGAAAAATCTAAAAAGGTCTAAAATTATACTTTATTAAGTTACTTATGCTTTGAAAAGTAAATAATAAAAAGGGTTTATACTCCTTGATCTTGTTTGAATCTATATATTTAACTTGTAAAAAAACTTTCAGGTTGATATTTTAAAAAGTTTCTAAACTGGAGCTGTTTAAAATGAATTGGTGGGTCTGGTACAGCTAAAATCGATAATCGAAATCTACTCCTAGATCGGGTCATTTTCAAGATAACAAGCTCAGACTCAGCATAAATGTTTAAAATATATATTTTAACTCCTATGTCAAGTTTCAATTCGATATATTAAAATTCGTCCAATTTAGAATGAGCCAACGCTTCATACATGAATAAAATGTTTCCTTTTAGTGATTTCCTCTGCTGCAAAATACATACCTGCATTATTGGATTTTTTTCAGACAAACCACTGCTCAGACGAAATAAATACATATGTCCTTTTTTGTTGAAAAATACCTCACCTACACGGTGATATTTTTTATTTTTCTCTATCTTCATCCCAGCTCGAAATATTGAGGATAATCGAAAAAAAATATGATAATCGATTTTTTTTCGACTTTGGAAAATCGATAGACTGGTAAACTTTTTTTTATGTTAATCTACATACCTTAAGGTACTTGTAAAAAAAAATCAGCCTTATTGCAAATTACTGGTAGTTGTAACCTATACCGACTGGGCTATTAACCTACAGTAACGCAATAAGTGTGGTGTCTGTGTGTTGCGGTTAGGTGAAGGCGTATCGCAGCACACAATGGAAGGAAAGGGACATACACAATGTTCCAAAACATAAAAGTTTATTTATTACTAGGGCAAACCCCTGCGTGTTCCGCAAGCCAATCCCGTTAGAACCTTCTATTACACATAATCATATAACGTTTTCTTTATAATAAAGGTGTAGGATTAATAATAACCCCAAAGCTGAGATGGTAAAATAATGTTAAACGTTCAAATCAAATTATTTCGTATATTTTATAACAGCGGTTATAATAAAGGTTAAAAGAACCAGCAAGACTCATGTCTACACTTTAATAAAAACCTAACCTAAAAGTTAGAAATACAAAAATAATTGCTTCAAAGTTTGAAATCGGCTGTTAATGGAAATATTAGAGCAAACAGCCGTTTTATCTGTTATTTTATTCAATTGGTTGCTATGGCAATAAAGTAAATACATGACATGTTGGTTCATCAGTCTAGGCCTAACCTAAGATTTTTTCCGACTAAATTTACAAATATTGAAATAAAAAAATGTTTTTATCAAAATGAATTATATAGCCTATGTTACTCAGGGATAGTGTAGCTTATTATTAGTAAAACTATTTTTTCAATTGGTTCAATAGTTCCAGAGATTACCCCCTATATACAAATTTGACCTCTTTATAATATAAGTATAGAAAAAAAAAAAAACATATGAAAGAAGAGATGAAACTTGCCTAAAAAAAATTGCTCATATGGACACATAAGCCCGGAAAAGCTTCGTTTTCGAGTTATTCTCCATTTTGTTTTTTTACAAAATACGTAATATTTTTGAAAATAGAAAAGATATTGACCTCACATTTGGCGTACGGTACATTTTTTTAACGTAATTGTTTATCACTGTACGAAAATCACAGCATTCTTTCATCAAATATAGTGGCTGTTTAAACTGCTTATGTCAAATATCTAAAAAAACTGCTAACTTAACCAAAAAAAAAAATACAGGTCGAAAATTGTACGTTGTTAATGACAAATACAACGGTTTTTCCCCCTGTAACTCAAAATATAATGAAAATATTGGCGAAAAATGTATGATACAGGATGTAGATCTGACGCAAACGTGACGATAAAGGCCAAGTTTTTAGCGTTTTATGCTAATACTGTATCTCTGATATCTTTTGAGCTACGAGGAAAATAAAAACCGTTGTGTTTGTCATTAACAATGCAAATTTTTTGATATCGTACTTTTTTTGTTGTAAAGTTAGCTGTTTTTGAGATATTTGACACTAAACGGCCGCCATTTTGAAAATACTTGAAAGAACTTTCTGGTTTTTCGTACAGTGATAAACGGTTACATAAAAAATAATTCGACCGCGCAGCTGAAACGCTGACGCGAGTTGAGCAAATTTACAAAATTAAGTTTATAGGCCTATGTTTTAGGGTTTCAACCAACAATTTGGGAAATAGGTATATTCACGACGGTGCTGAATAGGTGCAAAATGCTTCGCACGCCATTCCACATATTGGGAGTTTCTTCAATACACAAAGCATTGCGTGCTTCGCACGCCAACCCCACGGTAAAATCCACCACATGGCTTTCAACCGGGTACTTTTATGGTATTTTACGTTTTGATCGATTTTGGGGGAACCAAGCGAAGATGGCGGACAAAATTTCAAACTCGCCAAAAAGTAGTTCTTTTATGATTGTGAATAACTGCTTTTATTTCTATCTCATAAGACTCGTTACATTTTGAGATATTAAACCGTACCCAGACTTTTTTGACACCTTGTATATATATATGATTTTTAATGACCAAAAAACCATACGTGTTCTGGGGACCATGATCGGTGCTCATCTGCTACTCCTGACTTTGGGTCTTACCATAAGGGCCACTGCAATAGCTCATTTTTCCTATGGAAATTCGCTAAAAAGCATAAGCAGCACCAGGGCTCTATAACAAGGGATAAACTGTTTCTTTGATCTCGGCACTGTGCCGCAAGTTTCACTCTGATAAACGTTATGCCCGTATCAAACAACTGTACTTCGGGAGTGGCGGCGTGGCACCTCCTCGCGCTCTTTTAAAAAAACGATTTTATCATGATGTAATCATTTTATCACAAATCGGTGAATTGGATAGTTTAGATCAATTCATTGGGTAAAACTTTCCCGCTGGAAGTTTGTTTATAACCTAAAAATAAAAACTTTCCTCGCTTAGTAACTTTTCCATGTCAGTCTGTGATAATTCTCAGATATATTCAATTATTAAAATTCAAAATACCTGTTAAAATAAAAGTTTTTATACTGTTAGAATGCGTACTTTATGTAGATTAAGAATATCTAAATTTTATTTTACTGAAGCCTTTCCATCGAGTTACAACAGCGAGTTAACGGCAGCACGCACATTACTGAAATATTACCAGCTGGAGTGTGTCAGCATGGTGACGTCATAGCCGATCGATACTGGGTCACTGTAAATTATCAAAATGGTATAGTCCTTGTTATAGAGCCCTGAAGCAGCACTGCCGGATTACTTTGTCAAATACTTGGAGTTTCCTATGAATTTTGTTCCTTGTTCTGGGAACTGTACCTAAAATACCTTTGCACAGGATTATTGTAAATTTAATTGCCTTTCGAATGATTTAACTGACAAATTACTTCGGCAAATTATATACTCCTCAAATCCCTACCCAAAAATTATTAAACGGTCTAACTTCGCCTTTTTGAATCTGTTAGAAAAACAACAAAAAAGTGTATCTGAAGAATCCTACTAGGACCCTTTCACCAAAAAATCTGTAATTTTGAAGCGTATATATACTACCAATTATCAAACCGGGAATGAAACATATATATTAATAAATTTTGGGTATCGCCTATAAATGGTCTGAAACGAACATAAATGAAGTCCTACCCTCCTCCAAGTGTATTAGCTCTTATTTTCTTCAAATATTGGGCTAAAAATAGAAAACAGTCGGGGCACTGCCAACAGAAGTGAAAACTGTCATGAATATAAATCATTGGTTTAATCCCAAATTTGATCATTATTTGCTAATTTTCATAGGAAAAATGCAGTGGCCCTATGGTAAGACCCAAGGTCGGGAGTAGCTAATGAGCACCGATTATGGTCCCCAGAACACGTTTTGGGGTGTCATTAACTGTATGTGTTCGCACTCTAGCGGCCGCGTTTTAAGTCCGATTTGGTTCAAATTTGGTACACATGTTGGTTGTCTACGTCGCTCGGACGAGTTCGTTAGCCAAAAAAATCCAACAACCGGAAGCACGTTTTTTAGAGTTTGTTCGAGAAATATAAATGTAGGATGTTATTCTGCACATTTTGTTTTTTTACGCGACCTAATAGCTCACTTGGTTCTCCCAAAATCGATCAAAACGTAAAATACCATTATAGTACCCGGTCCAAAGCCACGTGGGGATTTTCCCTTGGGGGCATCTTCTCATCCGAGGCCGACAGGCGAGTTTCTACGCTGCAAGCGAAGCGAAGCTCATAATGGGGATTTTACCCAATGGCTGAGTTTGTACTCTGCGAGCAAAGCGAATCAGTCCATAACTCGAGGCCACAAGATCGAGGTGCAATCTCGCGAGTGTAACGAAGCTGGAGGCTTAGGCGCAAACAAATTTTACTATTATATTTCGTACAAACTGGCAGCGATTCAGCACCGTCGTGAATAGACCTATTTCCCAAATTGTTGGTTGAAACCCTAAAACACAGGCCTATAAACTTAATTTTGGAAATTTGCTCAACTCACGTCCAGTGGTTCGGCTGTGTGGTCGAATTATTTTTAATTTGTTCCATTTAAAAATTGAAGTACATTTGTATTTTTTAGATTTTAATTTTGAATGGGACAAGACAAAAATAATTCGACCACGCAGCTGAACCGTTGGTGTGAGTTGAGCAAATTTAAAAAATTTAGTTTATAGGTCTATGTTTTAGTGTTTCAACCAACAATTTGGGAAACAGGTCTATTCACGACGGTACTGAATAGCTGCAAAATCGTTCGCACGCCATTCCGCATATTGGGAGTATATTCAACACACAAAACATTGCGTGCTTTGCACGCCAATCAAAGTATTGGGAGTATCTTCAATACACAATGCATTGCGTGCTTCTCATGTCAACATCACAGTAGAATCCACCACATGGCTTTGAACTGGGTACTTCTATGGTATTTTACGTTTTGATTGATTTTGGGGGAACCAAGCAAGCTATAAGGTCGCGTAAAAAAAACAAAATGAGCAGAATAACATCCTACATTTATATTAGTTGGAAAAATTCAAAAACAATTTCATTCTCGTAGGAAAAATCTCAACAAATTTTTACTTCCGGTCAAAAAACGTGCTTCCAATTGTTGGATTTTTTTGGCTAACGAACTCGCCCGAGCGACATAGACAACCAACATGTGTCCCTTTGAACCAAATCGGACTTAAAATGCGGCCGCTAGAGTGCGAACACATATATACATACAGTATATATTATACATATATATGATTTTTAATGACACCCCAAAACGTGTTCTGGGGACCATGATCGGTACTCATTTGCTACTCCCGACCTTGGGTCGTACCATAAGGGCCACTGCAATAGCTCATTTTTCCTATGGAAATTAGCTAATAATGATCAAATTTCGGATTAAACCCGCAATATAACGAACGATTTATATTCATAACAATTTTCAGTTCTGTACTGAACCAACACAGGTTGCTTGAAAATCTTGAAGAAAAGCTTACTTTATTATAATTTTAATATCTGTTGTTAATTAAAAATATTAAACTTAAACAGCTAAATTATTGTATTAAAAGTTTAAGAACATAATTTAGGCCTATACTGAACCAACACACATTTCTTTAACACTTACATTTTTATTACCATAGCAATGAAAAGTACAAATTAGCAAATTTGGAACTGGTGTCAGGGGCATGGCCCGAGTATCAACCTTAAAAACTGTATTTGTCCCCTTCACCAGAAGAAACTGAAGATCGAACTGCCCACCATTATTTTGGATAAATAATTGATTGGGGGCTTCTCTGAAATGCTCAGTTGGACTTTGTTCTAAAAAAAAGCAAACAGGGCTATTTGGACTAGTAATCGGCTGTAAAACATGGGTCTACCCCCAAAATGACTGCATTATCAGGCCAATTATAAAATATACGGCCTTGGTGTGGTGGCAGGTCAAGCAGACGAGTCAAAAAAAAGCTGCAAAGGCTAGCGTGCCTAGGAATTTATGGGGCCATGCTATCCTGCCCCACAGCTATGGAGGCAACCTCAACCTGCCTCCTCTGGACATTCATGTGCAGTGGCTTGCGTTACAATCTGCCTTGGGGATCATGGGGACTCATAATTACAAACCAGGGATTTGGTAGGTTACCTGAATGTATTGCTAGACCATACTTGTAGCTACAGATATTCTGTATACTTGCTACAGGTATACTGGTAACATTAGCACATCGGTGACACGAGCTCATAAGATTTTATCCATACAACAAACAAACTCGTCATACTTATAGCTCCATGTATACTGTTAACATTAACACGACAGTGCTCATATGATTTTACTCATCGCCCAATGCACCTAAAGCAGTTTTCACTTTAAATAACGCTGCCAAGTGGGGTTTTAACCCACATTGCAAAGAGAAAGTTTACACTGTATTTAAAACATACCAACAATTTACAAACCAATATCCATTAACTTACAAAGGAAATCAAAATCGAACACAGAAAGAAGGTATATTTGAAGTATGATCTACAGCTGTAAAACTATCAGCTGTAAAACTAAAAAAAAAATGAATAGTTTACTCAAATGCATATTTATTTATCTCAAACACACATAAAACTTATATAAAGTCACATTTGTATTCTTAACTAAGGAGTAACATTTTCACAATGTTTCAAAAATAAAACATGAATCCACATACAATACTTAATTGAAAAAATAAGTAATCCTTAGGCCTGACTACGATTTACCATCGTAATAAAATTAATCATTTATTGGTAAAAAGGAATGGTTAGGCAGTATTCCCTTATCATTAAAAATATATCATATATTTAAATATTGGCGTAGTGGGGGAAGTGGTTCATGTCACAAAGTTTATGGGGGGATGGGCAGTGGGATAATGACGTAATGGATGCGGGGTGGGGGGGGGGGGAATGATGTAGTGTAGGAGGGGTATAATCGGAGTTACTAAGGATCCAACACGCTTGATGAACGGTTTCATCGATTCTTACACCCGTTATAACTTCTTGTATTTTCAGACGAAAGGGTTTATTATTTATTTTACATTTCAAGCCTCTGGATTATTATTCTAAATATATTTATTCAGTCTGTTTAAAATAATCCTATTTGAATGTTAACACAATACATTAAGGTAAATACAATATAGAGGGTTTAATCACTACTGGTTTCCCAATCTTTTTGGAAAAAAAACTTAAAGGTGTGTCGTTTAAACCATTATCTCTAACAAATTGAAATGTCCTGCATCTACCATTCAATTAGTTCATGTGCAAAACACAATAGTCGAGTTAAAATTTCATGAATTTTTTAAACAAAACATGGATATAAAATGTTTTTTAATTATAAAAAGAACATGAAAAATATATTTGATGGACGAGTATACTTCATTGTAGATCAGCTTAGGTCATTCTGAAAAAAATACAATAATTACGGTTAAAACGTAAAAATTACTTAACAGCACACATATACACAAAGAAATTTGAATTCAAATGTTTTAGCAACAAAACGCTTTATTGTTAAAACCAAGCGAATTAATTATTAAATAGCTTTTTATATAGAATGTAAATTAGTTTTATCTAAACATAATGTTATGTTATGTTTCTATGTTGATAGTTGAAGCCCCATGAAGTTATAATGTGGTAAATAACTATCGAGCTTGACTTGTGAGAAAGTAACCAGATAAAAGTAAACCTGAACACAAAATCTCACAACAAATACGTTTACTAACTTGTT
>JAGFPH010008100.1:39349-59116 GCA_018207615.1 Philaenus spumarius | reverse complement strand
CAAAATTTGCCGAATTATTTACTAAATTTATTGTTTCATTAATTAGACAGCTGATCAATGTTTTGACTTTTTTCCTGTACAGTAATCAACGTACAATTTATGAAGTAATTGTTGGATCTGCATAAATGTGTTCGTTTTTAAACGTTGTGATTTTGTTAAGTGGTAAAATTTTTATTAACAATGTGAAGACAAAATTCATCTAATTTAAAATGTAACTATCTAATGCGTTAAAATGTTTGACGTGTGTACAGAACGTAATTTAAATTACGTGTAGGCTATTTTCATACTTTTGTGATTGTGATTCTATGCTTTATAAATAATTACACGATACAGTTAAGCTTATTTACCTTTAGTTGAGTTAGTAATGTTCAAAACCCGTTACCGCATCGAATCACGGGTACATAGCTAGTTATTATTAATATTTTTAATAATAAAATAAACGGTAAGTGTGGAATGCCCAACTAAATTCTAGTGTGAGAATGTATGTATATTATTTTATAAATGTTACTGTACGTGAGAACCGTGGATTTTCACGGATCGTTTTTAGAATGGTTCTATTAAAATTTAAACTATTCCAAAAATAAAAAAAGTGAATCCTGTTTCGTTTCGATTGAACTAGTCCCTTTGCTACATAGTAGTTTGATGGTCAATGTAAATATAATTCGATCACACAGTCGAACCACTGACGTGATTTGAGCGAATTTCCAATATATAGTTTATGTATTTCAGGGTTACGACCAACTATTTGGGAAATTGGTATACTCACGAAGGCGCTGGATGTATTAGTATAATGTATTTCCTCCTTAGCTTCCAGCCCCGGAACAATATGGAGTGCTTCGCCAGGTAAAAAGTACTGGATATTTTAAATTTTAAACGATTCGTTCAAAAACGGTCGTATTAAATATCAAAATGTGCAGAATAATCTCATATATTAATTTTTTAGATAAACAAATTTCATTCTAGTTGGGCAAATTAGAAAAAAAATACTTTTCGTCAAAACCATGCTTCCGGTTGTTGGATTTTTTCGCTAACAAACTCGTCTGAGCCACTTCCAAAACCAAATTTGTATTAAAACGGATGTAAATTGCTGCCAGTAGAATGCGAACACTTATAATATATGATGTTTAGTGGCACCACAAAACGTATTCTGTATACCATGATCGGTGCTCATTAACTACTCCCGACCTTAAGTCTCACCATAAGAGTCACTGCAATAGCTCATCTTTCCTAAGGAAATTCTTTAACAATTTTCAGTAAGGGTTGTATGACTAATATGACTATTACATGTATAAACGTGTGTTAGTAGGCTATGTTATAACTAGTTTCCTGGAATCAGTAGGCTCAAATAATAAATGTATTATTACCTTAAAATTTGAGAAGTTTGTATCAGTTTGCTTACTATACAAAAAATATTATAGTAAAAAAAACAATCTGCAGTTTAAAATATCTTTCTAACCAAGCCTTCAACCCTAAAAGTTGTATAAATATATGTTACCAATTACAGTTTTTTAATACAAATAAAATGTACAATAAGTCTCTCGCGAGAACATGGATCGTTGCCTCATCATCAGAAAACACTATCTTCTTTCTTCAGTTTTTATCAGAAAACAAACAATAATGCACAGTAACTGCTAAGCTAATGTAGTTTGTTGTAGAATTTGCAAACTGTAAGGTACCAATCATATTTACCTAATCAACCTTCGATTTTACCTGTAGTTTTCCATTAGTAAGTTAAATGCAAATTTTTCTTCACATTTCTTTCACTCGCAGCCTGAAAGTTATTTTTATGCGAGATGAATAGTTTCCGGATAAAGTTTTGTCTATTATTATTAGGGGGGTTGTGTGACCTGCCGCCACGACCCACTGCACCTGAACCATGTGGTCCTCTGTGCCCCATGTCCAGGCAGCAGTTCACATCAAACCCGCCCTTTTCGCGAAACGTAAAAGTCCATGTTGGCCTTCCTCTCGTATATAACTGGTGTCAGGGTATCCTTGTCCCAGTGATGCAAGCCCTCGCATCACTGATCAGCTTTGAGATTAGAAATCGTTTACAATCTGTGACATTACTTGTCAAACTATTGACACGTGTTCAGCTAATGTTCAGTATAATACCGAGCGTCAACCGATTTCTTATGCTACGTATTTACCCAGTACACGTAGCGCATGCGCGTAGACTGTCTGTAATGTGTGCGACGGAGATATTAGAAAACATTAGCTTTCTCTTTCTTCTAACACTGCGCATGCGTGCCAAACTATTCTCTTACTCTTCCCTTTCAAACGCCGGATAAAGTCGGAGTGGCGGGAGCGTTTCACTTTTCATCTGACCCAGGTCAATTTGACCGACCGCTCGTAAAGAATTTTCACTCCGAAAAGACCTAGGAATAGGAAACATGTTTATGTTGTTTGAAATAATATTTCCCTAATATATAGAACAGCACTATTATTTAATTGACAATGTTGTTACTATATCATTAAGTGTGGGCAAATCTAACAGCCATTTCAATTTACAAATCGAACGAATAATCAGCACTGACACCGTAGTAATTGCATCCTGTTGAGATTTTATCACTGTAGCTACATTATAATACTAACTCCATTTTCTCTACTCTAGCGTTGAATTTTGTTTCATTTGTTATCCTAATGAGGCGCAATATTTATAGTAACTATTATTGCCAATCAAACAAAATTAAGGGTTACCATACCATCATTGCAGAACGTATAACAAGCAAGAGAAAGAGTTTGTACACGAGGCAATATGTCCTTTACTTAATTTTTAAAGTCATATTTAACACACTCCCATAGATATTATAGGAACTATCAGGTATTGTGCATGAGAACTTAAGTCGGGAGTGGTAAACGACCACCGATCGTGGATTTCTGATGTCATTACATATTTCATATAAAGAGTGTAAAATAAGTCCTGGTACACCTCGATATAATTTAAAATGTGTTGCTATATCAACGTAAAAGCTCTATTGTAACACTTTTTCTGGTGTTTAAGTGGGTTTAAAAGGGGGGATACAAGGGGCAACTTAAATATTTTAAATGCCATCCCTTATCGTGTATCATATCACTGGAAAGCCATTTAAAAACCATGAATTTCTGTTGTAAGAAAACAAAAATAAACTAAACAAAACATTTTAAGCGTAGCGAAAGAATGCGTTAACAGGTTTTATTATTTTATAACAGAAATTCATGTTTTTTAAAGGGCATGAAATTGATGTGTCACAAGCCATATGTGTACGTTTCAAATTTTTGTGTTGGGGATGGTAAGAGGGAAACGGTGGGTTTTGGGATTTGTAAATATGTTTTCTATGGTTCCGCTTGACGGTGAATAACAGTCCCTACAGTAAAGACCACGAAAGAATACCGTCGAGGGACGGGCTTGTGTACACCGAGACCTGGAACGCTCCAATCGCCTTAGTGCGACGTTGTCAAGTTCTTCCCACGCTTCTAACTGAACGCGGCTGACTCAACGCATTTATAATTCTTTGAACTGTGCGCTCAAGCCTCGAGCGGTAAATACCGGGAGTGTTCGAGACTAGTAGATATGGCAACGCTGCGCGCCCATCCGATTGGCCTTCAAGCAACGGTATTCTTTAGTGGTCTTTAATATAGATCAGATTTTGCACATCTCTTTTCGTCTGTAATATAGTTTAAAGTTAAAATAATGACTTACAAAGTAAAAATTTTGAGCGTAGCAAACGAGTGCGTTAGTTGATTTTTATTTTCTTACCAGAGGAATTCATGATTTTAAAGGGCTTTCCAATGATATGTCACGAGATAGGGGTTGCTATTTTAAAAATTAAAGTTGACCTCTTTATCCCCCCCTCCTTTAGAAAGGGCGAAACATTTTGAACCCCCCTTAAACACCAGACAAAGTGTTATAAAATTAATGGTGGAGGTTTTACGTTGATATAGCAATCCATTTTAATTATATCCAGGTGTATCATGGCTTGTTTTACACTCTGTAGCCTATTTATTTCTGCATTTTAGGTTTAATTTTGTACACACGTTTGTTTTCGCTCGGTCGAGTTCGTTACAAACCAGTCCGAACCGAAAGCACGTCTTTTAACGGAAGTAAAATTTGTTTGAGATTTTTCTTACTGGAATAAACGTGTTGGGGATTAATAAATAATAATAACGAAATACATATACGTTTCTTCTGCACCTTTTTTGTTTCTTTACGACCCCCAAAATCGATCAAAACGTAAAATACCCTAAAATTACCCGGTTAAAATTCACGACGGGAATTTTACCGTGGGGAAGCTTCTGATCCGAGACCGCAAAGTAGAGGTGCAAACTCGCAAAGCACGTGTTTAAACTGCGTGCGGAACGAAGACACGCGTGAGCCAGGCTGTAGGCAGAGGTTCAAACAAATTCGACTATTATATTTCGTACACGAATGCAGCTATTCAGCGCCTTCGTGAGTAGACCAATTTCCCAAATAGCTGATTGAAACCCTAAAACATATAAACTTAATTTTTTAAATTCTTTTAAGTAACGTCAGCGGTTCGGCTGCGTGATCGAATTATTTTTCATATAAGATTACGGCTGAAAATTCTCTCTTGTCATCTTAAGGGGGATCGGAACGCCCTATCTCCGCCATGTTAAATAGCATTTGTTTAGGTAGTTACACATAACTCAAAAAGTAACAAAGATATGTAATAAATTTAAAAATATATCATCCCTGTCGGTGATGGGTTTAAAGAAAAAAAAAATATTGTTAGCATTAAAAAAAAAACATAAGATTTTATTTATTTGTATTTTAATAAAAAAGCAAAAAAATAATAATATCATAAAACCCATCGCTCAAATTAAAGATCTAGGTTTGGGTAAGTTTATAAAAAAAGAATTATCTTATAACAGATGTAAAACAGGGCTGCCAAATTAAAGAAAACAAATCATGAAGATTCATGTTCATGGATACATAACAGTGTATATAATGTAATACCACTATAATGTCACGTAAATAAAACTGAGTGTGCGGAGCCATAGAAAATCGCTTATAAAAAATAAAATAGTGCACAGATTATGAAATGTTTAGTATGAATTAAAGCTAAAGAGTAAAGATAAATAGCTAAAAATCTAAAAATTAAAATTTTTTACCGAATTTAGTTCCAACCCCCCCCCCCCCTTAAGAATGTCGTTCTATTTATTAATGTTGTTAGTGCTTTATTATTTACAATAAAAATAAAGTTACCTTGAATACATTTACACTCTCAGTAATCTACTTCGTGTTCTGTGTGTTAAAAAAGAGAAAGCAGTCGCGGGACTGACTGTAATGAATATAAATCGTCGGTCATATTGGTTTAATCTGAAATTCGATTGTTTTAAAACTACCAAGTAAACTATTTTAATACAACTTACGAAGGGCAGCACAATGTCAATTTCAGAGGTATTACCAAATAAACCATTTTAACACAACTTACGAAATTAGGAAGTGCAATGTCCATGTCAGAGGTATTACCAAGTAAACCGTTTTCAAACAACTTGCAAAATGAGGAAGCACAATGTCCATGTCAGATGTATTACCAAGAAACTATATACTCTGCTATACACACATGTGTACTATATATAGTAGAGCGTGACGGAATAGAGCGTGACGGAAAAATGTGTGACGGTAAAATGCGATTCACCGCCCGCAAAATTTTGCACGCGTGCGCCTATCACTTCAAAAAATGTTTGTTATCAATATTTTTAGACGACAAATAAAATATTTGAATTGCAAAAATTAATAACCTTAGACACTTTTATATGCATTTGTAGTTTCTTTGATGGTACTTGAAATATTTACTCAAGCGATAAATTGCATTTCATAGTTTATCTGATATATAAATTAACCTTCACATTAGTCTATTGATTGTTCTGATAATTAGTTTAGCTAATTACACGTTTTAAATTATAAATTTTCATATGAGTCATTTATTTTTCAAAAACGAATTTTAAATAATATATTTTCTTTATTATGATTTTTCGTTGGTTTTATTTACTAAAGATTTAAGCGGAATAATAATTACTTTACTTTTCCGTAGTCACATACAAATGATAACAATTATGTAAGCATTAATTATGTGCTGTTTGTTAATTGTTGTATCGTTATTTTAAATACAGCCAGAGGTATTATAAATAGGCATGCATATACCTGTCCACTCAACCCTTCTCCTCTAATTTAAATTCTGGAAATAATAGAGTGATTCTGAACAAAGTCTGGACCGGTGTCCATTACATTATTTTAAATTCCATTATTGACAATTCAATTTGTATATGAAACAAACATTTCGTTTCTCCTTTTTTTTTATAACGTATTTTTTTAACAATGGTAAATAGTGCATTGAATTACAAAGTCTATTGTGAATCCACATTAATATACATTTGTTTCCCTATTGCAGTTCATTGTTTGTTAATTGAAATTTAAATTACAGTACGATAATTATTCTGTTCGTTCAAAATAAATAACTGAAATAATATTTCAGTTTATTAATTGCCACAATATGCTAAAATTGTGTTTTAAATAATTTCTGTAACTAAATACGAGGTCTGTGTAAAATTTTTTGTGAATGGTATGATAAAAACATAAAAACATAATGTTTAATAGAAATACCTTTATTGGCTTTCAAAATACTCTGCACCAGACACAACGCACTTCTGCCAATGTTCGTATGGCGTCTCAAAACTGTTGGAGGAGTCTTCATGTAGAATCGTTTTCAGAATTACCGTCTCTTGGTTCTGAATCTCTTCGACGTCCGCAAACCGTAATCCCTGTGACCGTTGAAGAGCGTGGTAAACAGCCTTGCTTTGCTACTCATGCGGTGTTTGAATTCTACCCTAGTCTGTACTTTCCACTGCTGTTTGAATAACATATAACCAGTAAAATCTAGTTTACTTTACACCGAACGAAAGATCGAAGTTTTCCCTACAAAATTTTATAAATATATAAATACTAACTAAAAGAATTGTAGGCGTTATCTCGAATGCAAAATGTGCTGTTTAATTTTGTTTAACTGTCCAATTGCAAGGGTTTTCAGAAATCTCTGTATTTTTGAAAAGTATAAGAGTGGCGTCTGATTGGAAGTTAGGTTTAGAAAGATAAAATCTCGACGAATTAAATGGTATCTTTATATTATTGGTCAAAATATTTCTGTTGAGTGCCATTGAGCTTTAGAGACGTGGGAAAGTTGAATATGTTTTACAGAAAACGACAATTTTAAAACGATGAATACACATGTTGTTCGGGATTTAATGAAATTTATAAACTCTAATAAAGAAAATTGTTGAAGCAATGTAATCAAGTTAGGATAATTACAATTACATCCAAAATATTGTAGAACCGAGGGACCAATCCAGATTATTGACACTGGATAATACTATAGATTCGAATAGTTGAAATATAAGTGTTTATCTATGTTAAACTAAAATGTAAGTCTGGAGTACCTTGAGATCACTGGAGCGGTGTGTAAGTCCTGGCCAAGCGTGCACGCTGGTTGCAGTTGATGGTTGATGGTTTGAAGAAAATGTCCACGCACTACAGTTACATACACTTATCACAACACATAGATAAACACATTTACTAAATACTCGGTTTATTATAATATCAGGTTTAGAGTCTTTGTTCAAGATGGCGGAAGGCCACGCGAGCTAAGCGGTTAAAGTTTATAGCGAGAACACTACGAACCGTAGTTCTAGTGAGCGGCGAAATTAAACTGAATTACTAGAATTAGTAAACTAATCGTTATAGTGTTGCCAACGTCTTTAAGATTTGAAGACGGTGGTTCTTTACTAAAAACGATTGTGACGAGAGCGGCGGCAATAAAAAACTGGTGCGTCATGGACGGCATCCAATCTAAGACAGACTGAAGGTAGGGATGTGCGGGGGTAAAACATGGCGGTTTTTAGCGGGAACTCTTCCGGACAGGCATGAGAGCAGTATATTTGTTTAAGATAATATTGTAGTAGTTGGTAAGCAGATTTTACTAAACACATGTAAATATACGTTTTAGAAAAAATGTGTAAATACAAAAATTAAAATGTAAATGATTTCCTTTCCAACAGGTTTTGTTTTATTGCGATTGGATGATTTTTAGTGGGTGAAATATTCAATACAAGTAGAGTCGTCAAAGTTGACCTATTTCAAGTACCTCACCCCCACGACTGCACTATGTGAGCAGTCTGACAGTACAAGGGCTAAGGCCTTCTTAAGACATGGGCAAACAAATCAGCAGGCGCCAGATTTGGAGATTACGGTGGGTGTTTCAAAACTGTCACGCCACGCTGAGTCAAAAATCGGCGTACAATGATGCTGGTATGCGATGGTGCATTGTCGTACAGTAACATCCAATTCCTATCTGGAACATTTGTGGCTTAACACGCCGGATGCGCTGCAACAAACGTTTGAGAACCTCCAAGTATAATGCGGCGTTCGCCGTTCTGCCAGCAGGAACGAATTTCTTATGGATGGTCCCTTCTTTGTCAAAAAATGTGACCAACATGGTTTTCACTTTGAATTTTTCCACGCGGATTTTTGATTGTCGCGGGAAGAATGTGACCGCCATTCCATTGATTGTCTTTTCGTTTCGGGGTCGTACTGGTTACACCAAGTCTCGTCTCCTGTGACAATGGAACGCAGCAAACTCGAATCCCGGTCAGACATATCGATGAAATCGCCACTGGCCTCAAGACGTCTTGTTTTTTTATCTTAAGTTAGGATGTGCACAAATCGTGAATAAATCTTCCGTTTGTCCAATTCTTCATGAACGTCGGTCCCCACTATGTATTTGCTAATACCCACTTCTTTTGCTAATAATCGCAGAGTCAATCGGCGAACTTTCGTTAGCATCTCTCCCATATGTTCAATGTTTTCCGGCGTACTTCTTGTGGATGGTTGTTATTAGACCATTCACTGAACTTATTAGACATACCTCGTATAATAGGTGTATCTGTCTCGTAGTGAGTAGAATTATTACCTAAAATTGTTCTCAAATATATAAATTATGAATGCAGTCAAATCATTTAAAAATTGAGTAGTTTTGCATTTCCAGGTTTTTAGCTTGGAAGCCTTTATTCAAAACACTCGAACTTCTTAAAATTACACGAATTTTGCAAGTATTTAAGGAGGCAAAACTTCATGCATCTTTTCCAGGGTGATAACCTCTACAAAACACTTGTTGGAAAAAAAAGGTGTTTTCATCAAATTTAAAAATGGTAGGAGTACGTTGGCATAGTTTTTAGAAAATCTAACAAAATTTTGTATTTTTAATGATATTTTTTATTACATTAAAATAATCAATGTAGTAAGTATAATTATTATTATTTATAACTTTTTAAAAAATATATTATTTAGTAGAGAGACCCCTGCGTGCTGCGCTCGCCAACCCCCAATGGAACCTTTTAAAAACATATGTTATGTTTTATTACCGTATAAATGATCTTATTATGTTTTATTACCGTTTTACTTTGGACCATGATCGGTGCTCATTGATCACTCCAGCCTTTAGGTCTCAACATAAGAGCCACTGCATACCTCAACTTTCCTATAAAAATAATCTCTAATAATAATACAAGTAATCGATGAATTTATAAACTTCAAGAAAGTAAAGTGAGGTTTTTAAAGCTTGGTTTACACATGAGAAGAGAAGAAATTGCACGAGTTTTCTGTCCAACAATCAAAATTGCTATGTAAATGGGAGACTGCACAGTGTCGCCCCTAATAATTGTCCCTAATGAAAGACATTAAAAGTTGCTGCAGGTCTAAACATGCTGTGCTCCAGGAACTTCTTGCACTTAACGCTGTCGTTTTATCAGAGGGAGATATTTAGCGACAAATTAGTAAATTGAGCGCTTGTTTTTTTGCTCTAGATTTTGTTTTTTCTGTTCTGAAAAGGTTAAAATAATAAACTTTTAACACTTTACAATTGTATGCTTGACTTGTGACACCCTATTGGAACAACCCTATTTGCCCAAAAGGTTACATGTAAACCCGGCATGCATGCCAGAGCTTTTTTATTTAGCGTAATGTTTAAGCATGTATTTAAATCTACAGTATTTAAATTGCAAACATTTAAGTAAACAAGGAAAAATCCCAGTTTCAAACTTGTACACTAGAAAACGTGAATATAATACACCACTATGAACACAATTTTCAGGTAATTGGTATATTGACGCTTTTAAACCATAATTGGATCATCCAATACCAAAATAGGACTTTCAACAATGTGAAGCTTTTCCTCGTGGCCACGTATCCCCAATTAATTATAAAACAGCTAAATTGTAATTTTATTATTTTAATTGGACCAATACAGTTTTTAATTGAAAGGATTTCCTTGTTTTCATTTACAGCAAATAGTAACATTAACTCGTCCATTCTACCTTGTGTTATTGTTTTGTTCCAGTACTATTCCTAACACCTGTGATTTTCCCTTTGAAAGTTATCACTCTGTCGTAATTTCTATACATTTATCTAGTTCTATTCCTTTATTTAGTTCTCTTTCCTTCGCTAGTTATTTTTATTTCGCAAGGAATATTTATTTCTCTAGTTTTTTCAAAGTATTAATTTCTCTGGTTCTATTCCTTTCTTTAATTCTATTTCCTTAGCTAGTTATTTTTATTTCGCATGAACTATTAATTTCTCCAGTAATATTTTCTTTGGTAGTTCTATTCCTTTCTTTAGTTCTATTTCATTCGCTTATTTTCTTTCGCTTGTTCTATTCCTTTCTCTAGTTCTATTTTATTTTCTAGATCTATTCCTTTTCTAGTTCTATTTCTTTCTTCAGTTCTATTTTTTTCTTTGGTTCTATTCATTTATCTAGCTCTGTTTCTTTGTTTACTTCTATTCCTTTCTCCAGCTCTACGTATTTCTTTAGTTATATTTACTTCTCTAGTTATATTTCTCTATATCGTTCTATTCCTTTTTATAGTTTTCCTAGTTCTATTCCTTTATCTAGCTCTATTTTATTCACTAGTTTTATCTCTTTTGCTATGTCGTAGTTTTATTAGTTTCTCTAATTCGATTTCCTCCTATAGTTCTATTTCTTTTGCTCGTTCTACTTCATAGTACTGTTCCTTTCCCTAGTTCTATTTTCTTTGTTAGTTCCACTCCTTTCTCTCGTTATATTTTGTAGTCTATTAATTTCACTCGTTCTATACTCTAATTGTATTCCTTTCTGTAGTTGTATTGCCATCGTTAGTTCCATTTCTTTCTGTAGTTTTATTTCCTTTCTTATTTCCTTCCCTATTTCCATATCCTAGTTCTATTTTTGTCGCTATTTCTATTCCTTTGGATAATTCTATTACTTTCACTAGTTCTATATTATAGTTCTATTCCTTTCTGTAGTTTTATTTCCTCTCTGTAATTCTATTTCCTTCGCTATTTCTATATCCTCGTTCTAATTTCGCCGCTAGTTCTATTCCTTTCATTCTTTCCATTTCCTAGTTCTGTTCCTTTTTCTAGTCTTATTTCAAAGTTATCATAATTCTCATAACTAATTCAATTTATAGTCGTTTCTATTGAAACAGAAAGAAATAACTTTTTCCTTGTTTAAAATATTAAGGTATGTTCAATGTAATCACAAAATTAGTTCAGGTAAGTTTTAAAAATAACAATATGTTTCGTAACAGAAAATATAAAAATTTGTACCGCATGAAATCTTTGACCAGTATAAGTTAATGTTTAATTGTACTTGGTACGGGAAACTTTTTTTATTTAAAACTTAAAATAAATACATACTGTAAAATTTTGTAAGTAAAAGCACTAAAAGAACAACGGACTACCACTGTTGTTTCAATGAATAGCAAGTCGCTTTCAACCGTTTCTTTTTTTATTCTTTTTAATTAAATTTTCACACAAAGGGAAGGAGTAAATTTAATAATGAATTCTATTGTTAAACTACGTTTGAATGAAGTGGTCCCGTCCTATAATTTATATTTTATAAAGCTTTAAAGTAGGAGTAAAATATTTAAAAGCTTTTGTTTCATTCTTACCCGAGCATCTGAACAGAAAGGGCAAATATAAATAAATTTCGAGTTTGTTTTTTTTTTTTTTTGATAAACTTTAGTTTTTACTCTATTTTTTGGTTCGACAAAGAATTGGCACTCTTTCTTAACGAACAATATTTGAAATCCAAGCTGAATCTTACCTTCCAAATTTTAAGTATGTACGCATTGTGGATCTGAAGATTTCGTTATTTTGTTGTTCTTATATATATATATATATTTATATAAGAAGGAATATAGTATATCCCCGTTTTCAATAGTCTAACTTCCGTAAAATAAAGTCGTTATACAAAAAAATAGTATTGACGAAATAGTTAAAACACACACGTAGTTTATAATAAATTTAGGCCTTCCCCTGAGCATCGTTAAGACCGGGTAAATCGATAGCCACTAGTCCGGTATGGACGTGGTTTCAGTAAACAGACTGGACTAAAGTGTTGATCCTATCAGCCACTTTGCTCTTCAACATTTCTTCCTTTACTATCTTTGTTTTTTTGTTTCAGGTATGCTAGCTGGTACATCTGTTTAGTACATAACGCCCATTTTATAATTAATTATGTGCACTAACTCGTTAACAACAGAGGTTTGGATCAGGTTGGAAACTTTAATTGTTTAACAAAGACGAAGTTAAACAATCAGGAAGTTTTGGTGAACGATTGCGTTGGACAGTTCAACACCCTTCTCTTAACTTTGTTACCTTATTATATAATAAACATCTTAAAGTTTGAGTTAACTGTTGGCGTATTCTACTTATAAAACAACAGGTGACCGATAAATTCGGGACAAAAACAGGCTGACGCAAAAATCAACTGTTTTGTTTGACTTTTGAGCTACTCGGTTATCTTTTGAGGTACGGGGAAAATAAAAAAAAAAACTGTTTTGTTTTTTATTAAAAAGTAAACTTTTTTGTTTCTTAAATTTGTTTTTGTAAAGTAAGGTGTTTTAGAGATATTTGACATTACACATTTTAAATAGCCGCCATTTTTAAAGTACACAAAAGAACGTCCTAGTTTGTTGTACTTGGGTAAAGGTTACGTAACACATATGTATATAAAATGTTAGGTCAATATCGTATCTATTTCCAAAGATATTTAGTGTTTGTGAAAAACAAAATGGTAGACAATTTAAAAGCTGAGGATTTCCGGACCTATTTTTATTGGAATTTTATAAAGTTTTATAACTTTTATAAAGTTATAATTTCTTGTGAAGTTGATTTTTTTAAATATGATTTGTAGAACCAATGTATTCTATAATATACGTTACTAGCTGACCCGTACGGCGTTGCCTGTGGTGGTTGGTATTTTCAGTCTTTTTAACGTAATTGTATTCTTTTTAAGTGTTCAGTCAACAAGTGGTATTTGGCTTATATATATAGATCTTAAATAATAAAAGCACTATTGTCATAATAATAAAAGATATGAAATTATGATTTTAGCAACTTTGATCCCCCCCAAACCCCTCCTAAAATTTCGAAACTTGTCACACCCTTTCTTAGTGAGCACCTATGGCCCTAGATGAAGCTGCATACCAAATTTCATTCCAATCTGTTGGGTAATTTTGGAGAAATCGTGATTTAGTAATTTTTACCTCCCAAAGCCCCTAAAATTTACAAATTTTTAAACACTTTTTTAGTGAACACTTATGGCCCTAGAGGAAGCTACATACCAAATTTCATTCCAATCCGTTCAGTAGTTTTGAAGAAATCGTTTTTTAATAACTTTGATCCCCCTAAACCCCCCCTAAAATTTAGATTTTTTTTCAAACCCTTTCTTAGTGAGCACCTATGGTCCTAGAGGAAGCTACATACCAAATTTCATTTCAATCCGTTCGGTAGTTTTTTCAGAAATCGTGATGAGTGAGTCAGTGAGTGAGTGAGTGAGTGAGTGGTATTTTGCTTTTATATACATAGATAGCATTTGATTTGAGGTTATAAACTGTATATAACTACAACCTTTAATCATCAATCTATTTTTTTATACAAATTTAAAAGAAGAGAGATACCTATTCGATTAACTTCGGAAACATTCTTACATCTTCGTATAACATATAAACATATTCGATTATTAATTTCTTCACTATAATATTAATAATTTTTAAACCATTTTATCTATCAATATGAAATAAACAGATATACTTTTTTTTTATCTTTCTTTAAATATTTTATAATAACGTATAAACTGTTTAAAAAATAGGCCTGCAGTTTTATAATCCTTATTATTGTACACATTTAGTGGGTTAAAAATAGCACTCAGCATAGTTAGGTATGCCTAGATAAGTAGGCCTTAATGTTGTTTTTAAATAGTTTGTGATTTTTCACGGTGGCTTACTAGTATATTTTAAAAAGAGTTTATACTTGGGGAGTAGATATTTGTACTCAGTTTTTTTTGCCCGTCATGTAAAGCATGAGACTCCAAACGAGTAGTCACTTAGTAATAATACCCTGTCAAAGACGTTACCAGAAACTATCTGAAAACAAGGAAGAACAACTAGCTGATGGAGGTTTTATAAAGAACCTGAAATTGTGTTACTAAAGCAAAGTGTTTTGCGGCGGTTGACGTAAGTTGACAGAATAGGTCTAGATTGACGACCAAAATAGAAACGGCGGAATCAGAGAAGATTGGACGACCTGGAGGAAGATGTGCGGCAGCCGATTAACAGCTGACCAAGAGCTGCGAGGAGAGTTGCAGAGGTCATGGTCCTTGAAGGGCTGTAGCACCTGGCAAAGTAAGTACAGTTACATTAAATAGCAACTTACCTAGCTTGACAGTACTTTAATGTTTTCAAATAACAAACTCATTAAAAACATATATAATTCAATTATGTTCCCATAATGTTAGAACTGCCAGTCCATTCGCAAATAAAACATAAGCAACGGAGAATTTGACCTCTGGTTTACTGGTAGAAACTAACAGTGTTCCGGAACATGCCGATGGGCATTATGGGTGGAAAATTGGTGTTGTACTCAAACTCTTTGCTGTTGAAGTCGGTCAAAGTGTGGTTGCCCTAGTAATTATTAACAATATGAATTATATTTTAGTTAAGTCTATTTACTAAAATGTCTTGTTTTTTAACAAATCATTTAAACATTCTAAATGCATCACAACTAGTTGAAAACAACTATTATTATATTTGCATTATGTTAGTTTAAAATATTTAAATTGATTTCAACTTAAATTTCTTAACATTTTTTAAATAATGTCAATGTAATCATTGTTCACCTTAAGCAATTTTAATTGTAGATGTTATGTGAAACAAAAATGTTCCCATATTGAAAAAGAAGAACTTCAATAGACAGTCTATTTCAATTGAGATATTAAATTCATGTTCTTTTAAAGGTGAATATGTAAATTACTCAAATATCTCCAATCATTTTAAGATGGCGACCGAGAAAAAAATTTCAAACTGATTTGAATAACATCTATTTTGTTAAACATCTGGAGGCCTAAGGATAAACCAATAAATTTACTCCAGTTATTATTTATTAGAAGGTTAAAACTATTTTAATCAGTATAGATAAAATCATTGTCGTCAATGTTTGAACTTGTTAGAAGTAATCGAACATCTATTGTATTATCAATTTAAACCTAGGGTACATAACAACCTTGATTTATTGCTTATATCTTTTAATTTAAATTTGTATAATTGCTTATTAATTAAAATTTGTTTGTTGTTTCTGTTTATTCGGACATTTGCATAATTTTTATGTTAAGATCCATACAGGACATTTTGGTAATATGAATCAACTATCATTACCAAAATTTCAGATACACAAGGTCAGAGTTCTGAAAACTACAATAATTCGATCACGGAGCTGAACCTTTGACGTGAGTAGAGAGAATTTCGAAAATTAAGTTTATATGTTTTAGGGTTTCAACCAATTATTTGGGAATTCAACCTACTCATAAAGGCGCTAAATAGCTGCCTGCATATACGAAATATATTAGTAGAATTTGTTTGCGCCTCAGCCTCCTGCGTTGCTTTGTACCGCTTTGCGTGTTTGCCGCTCCAACTTGCAGACTGCTCGAAGATGCTGCCCCCAAGGTAAAATCCCCAAAGTAGATTTGTACCGCGCACTTTAACGGTATTTTAAGATTTGATCGATTTTGTGGGATCCGGACGGGTTATAAGGTCGTGTAAATAAACAAAATGTGCAGAATAATATCGTATTGGCCTACCTATTTTTTTAACTTCCCGCTACCAATAAAGGGAAGTTATTGATTTCGGTCCCATTTTCGAAAGTCGAGTTTTCATTAAATCTCCACGTTTTGAGGTCCCAGGAAGCCATTCTGACTATTCCCGCCGAGGTGTCCGACCGTGTGTGTGTGTGTGTGTGTGTGTGTGTGTGTGTGTGTGTGTGTGTGTGGATGTATGTGTGTAAATAAATTTTTGTCGTACAGTTTCTCAAAAACGAATCAACCGATTGAATTCTACGACATGTCATTCGAAAGGGTGTATCAAAACTTAGATCTGATTAGATTTGAGAGTTAATCCATCGAGCCAATCCGAAGAAATTTAAAAAAATAACCTAAATTTTTTTTGGAATTTTTATGTTTTTTAAAAATAACTTTAAAGCGTGCGAAAAAATCATAATAAAACCATTTATACATTTTTTGTGCTTAAAAAACTGCGTCGACTGCTTTTTTGAAAATGAAAATCGGACGACGCATTCAAAAGTTATCGTTGTTTAAAAATTCACAAATTTTCGTTTTTTGGTATTTTTTGGTATTTTTTTAACATATCTTCCAGATTTCTCAACCAATCAATATAAACCTGTACATTTTCTTTTTGTGCTTTAAAAACTGCGTAGAATGCTTTTTTAAAAATGAAAATCGAACCACGCATTCAAAAGTTATCGTTGTTTAAAAATTCACAAATTTTCTTTTTTTGGTATTTTAACAAATAAACTCATTTTTAAGCGTTTAAAATTCAAACTAAGCGGGAAGTTCTAGGGTTGGCCTGCACGGTCAACCAATTTCCAGATTTTTTTTTTAGATATAACCACAAAACAATTTCATTCTAGTACGAAAACAAAATTATTTACTGTCAAAAAAGTGCTTCTGGTTGTTGGATTATTTTGGCTAACGAACTCGTCCGAACGACTTGGAAAACCAACATGTGTACCAAATCTGGCGTAAAATTCTGCCGTTGGAGTGCCAACACATAATGTTCAGTTTTTAATGACACCCAAGTCGTGTTCTGAGGAACATGATCGCTACTCATTGACCACTTAGGTGTCACCATAAGAGTCACTGAAATACTTCATCTTCCTTGTGGAGAATAGCTAGTAATGGAATTAAACCAAAAACATACCAATAAAAAAACTAATTTCGTTTTTTGGTAACTAACCACTATTTCTAAATTTGGGATGGCGAAACTGTCTGTGTGTGCTAGTGAACCCAAAACAAACTGGATCGCAAATAATCTAATCCTTTTCGTATTCATGTGAGAGTGTCAAATAATCTAAGTGCCATACTTGGGGGAATGGTTCTATGGGTCAACACAAGAAAAAAAGTTAATATAAACACAGAGCCAAAAATGCTTAGTTTTCGTTTGGCTTGGAGTTTAACCTAACAATGATATATCTCAAAAAAAAATAAGCGATTAAATCCAATCATGAGTTTCAAAATGGCGGCTGTTTCAAAATGTCAACCCTAAACTACTCAAAAACTGTACATTGTAACAACAAATGTCAAGACATCTTTTTTGTAGTTATTTTGATTCCCTATCGGACGTTGTAACTGTCGAAACAATCGGATGAAAGATAATAGTTAAATTATGTGTAATAATTGGTTCACTCAACCCGGCATCCTATACCAACACAATAAACACAGCAATATTGTATGTACATTGACTGTCATTATCTTTAACTTGCCAAGTTTAAACTCAATCAGTCAAACCGTTCTCTAGATAAGAATTATGTTGTACAAAAAACAAAATGGCGGATATCTAGAAAACGAAGCTTTGTCAGGTCTGTGTTTGTATGAACTTTTTCTTCTTTTGACCCATAGAACCACTCCCCGAAGTTTGGCACTTTACTTATGGGACACCCTTTTAATAAAATTTAAAACTTTGTCTATTTAATGGAACTATTTGTCCTCATATTTTTTTTTCTTAGCTAAGATCACTGATTGTTTTAAAATACTGTTACTAATACAGGCATTTACAATATAGGCTCTTCATAACACTGTTCCTAAATTCCTGCTAGTAAACCCGAAAATGGCTTATCCAGTATCATAATACCTAATTCTTTGATTTAATAGTTTAAATTTGAACAAGAAACGAAGTAAGAAAATGTGTAATGCAGTTAAGATGTTTTTTTTTTTTTTAAATAAATTAAACGTATTGCAATAATGTATGTATTTTTGTAGTTGCTTTCTTTGTAAAACGCAATCAAAAACATACATTGTAACGCCGTTTGTTTTATGAAGTGTTAAAAACACCATGTACGAAAAAATTTTGTACATTTTTGTATAGCAGAGTGTGCAGTTTTCTTGTTGCTGGGGGTGAATCGGATTTTACCGTCACGTTTTTACCATTAATTTTGTGAAACCCTATTAATGTGAAACACTCCTGATGTGAAACGCTCCCAAAGTTAAACGTTCTATTACATCTGTTTGAAAAAGTTTAGGTCTTCAAGAGATTCGAACCAGCAGAGTCCATCATTATAGACTATCGCCTTAGCCGGTTAGGCCACAATCGCATTGCTGATTTAGTATGTTTGAGTTGGATATGTAAGTGTAACAGATTGTCCTACGTAATGGGCTTAGTCTGTTAATGTTAATACAATGTATATTTTAATTAGTAGTACCTCTGAAATGGACATTGTGCTTCCTCATTTCGTAAGTTGTGTTACTTAAAAAGTGTACACTTCTCCCATGTGGTCTTAAGCACACAATTAATTTTTTTCTCTTCTTATCCCACAACTGTACCAAAAAATATATTTCAATTAAGAACGTTGAAGGAAGTTTTATGAAGTTACTGACATTGTTGAGACAAGAACGGTAGGCTGTGATGGTTGAGCCATGTCAACAGGACGGATCCAGCTTGAAAACGGAAAAGGATGATCTGAAGGTAGTCATCTGCAGCTGATACGACGACCAGAGCAACTAGTGAAGAGAAATGGGAAAAGGAGAATTGCATCGAAGGAATGTAACGCCTACCGAAGTAAGGACAGTTAAAATAAATAACAACTTAGATCAAATGTTCATATTTTAATGAGTTTTCAACAAAAAAGTCAAAACAAAACAGATTTAATTGAATTATTTTCCCATAACGTTAAAACTTCCTTCCGATTCGCATATAAATCGTAAACACCCGACAATTAGCTTGTCATTATCGTGGTAGAAACTAACAGTGTTTCGCCACATGCCGATGGGCATAATGGGTGGAAAATTGGTGTTGTACTCAAACTCTTTGCTGTTGAACTCGCTCAAAGTGTGGTTTCCCTAGTACACAATAACAAGATTAATTATATTTGAGTTAATCTTATTTTACTAAAATAGTTTATAAACTAAGTCCTTACACATTCCAAATGCATCACAACAGTTGTAAAACAGATAAGTTAAACATCTTCAAAACAACAGAAAATCTGAACAGATTTTCTTGTATCATAGCTAAAAACACTCGCGATCTAGTCACGTTTCAAACAAAAAAATACTTAATCAAAATTGGTTAATCTGTTTGGGAGATACGATGCAACAGAGAGATACGCAGACACACAGACGACACACATATACAAAGATAGACAGACACACAGATACAAAGATAGACAGACACACA
>JAGFPH010008100.1:10479-29835 GCA_018207615.1 Philaenus spumarius | reverse complement strand
TGCAGCGATTAAGCTTATAAGGGCTACTCTTGCTCTCTATTGTTTTTTTTATAGTGTGATATTTTACAAAGAATGCTATGATAAGTCATTTGCCACGGCTGATGTTCAGAACATTTATTAATTATATATAATGCTATCATATGCTATTCTTGTGCCAATATTATTTATTTAATAAACAAAATTTTAAGCTTGATTCCAAATTTGACTCTATAATCTCAGGGCGTTCCCGTGTAAACTAAGGATTGTCAGAATTTGTTGTGGTAGTGTTCTGAACTTATGCATTTTGTATAACCAACTTCCATAAACCCATTTCTTCATTATTTATAATATTTCAGTTAAAACCACATAAAAATTGTCAATATATTTTAAGCTGTTTGAAATGTTACCTTTGATGGCTGAATGCCTTGTACAAATTTTTGTTATCTACTTCAATAACAAATACAATCTTGGATTATAATACTTTTCAATATTTATTTCACAATTTCAAAATTAAATAAACACAAATATTGTCTTCCTCCAGGCTACATTTGTGAGATAACCCAACTTGTTAAATCAAAACTTAAAACAATTAATTCCTTATCCAAAACAAAACAAATAAACGAAATATATTTTCTTATCTTTTTTACAAATTTACCCTAACAAATAAAATATACATAATATTTTTGGAAACCAAGTGAGTTATTATTCTAGTTGTTACAGAGATATTTAAAATGTATTTAATTCAATTTTATGTTTTTACTTTGAATCTCTTAAATTTATCATAACGCCTTGTATTCATCAACAAGTTTGTTTCATATTATTTGTTCCTTGATTTTCAAAGTTAATCATTTTATATTTATTATCCTTAAAACAAAAACCTTTCTATATGAAAACAGCATACCACTAATTACGTGAAAAATGACCCCAATGATAATAGTAAGAGAGAGTACCTTTAGTTAGTTGTAAAGCTCACGTCTCAATTCCTTGACTGTTAAATCCTGACGCTTTATTTTCCAGGACTCGTCTCGTTGTCAATCGGGTTGGTCAGGTGACTCTCCTGATGCTTGTAGAATTCCTGCTGATGTCGGCTTCTTTGTTTGATTTGCTCTGGTCCTCGGTCCGTGAAGTTATGTGATGCTGAAGGCTGCTGAGGTCTTCTTATATATTGGTTGTCAATAATTCCACTTTTTCCCAATCTCAAAATTTGGAATAATAATAATTTATTCAAATATATATAGTTCTTTTCACCAAACAGTCATAACTTCATATTATCAATAAAACCGTAGAATCAATAATCAACAGTTTATTAACTCGACGAACAAACAATTCGATATTAACAAAATTTGTAATAATTAATTATGCAAAATATATGTAGTACTTTTCACTAAACAGTCATAACTTCATATTATCAATAAAACCGTAGAATCAACAATCAACAGTTTATTTACTCGACGAACAAACAATTCAATATTAACAAAATTTGTAATAATTAATTATGCAAAATATATGTAGTACTTTTCACTAAACAGTCATAACTTCATATTATCAATAAAACCGTAGAATCAATAATCAACAGTTTATTAACTCGACGAACAAACAATTCAATATTAACAAAATTTGTAATAATTAATTATGAACCTTTTCACAGAACCAATTTCTTACTTCTTTATAACCGAAACAAAAATTTGCCAGCCTCTCTTTTCAAAACCTGTCGGAAAAACCCCCTACATTAAAAACCTCGTGGTCCTTTTTTTCTGGACCTCCATTGTACTCTCCCCTCCTACCGCTAAGTCAGGGATAGCAACCTTGCAATACATTTCAAAGTATAGATCAATTAACTGAACGTATTAAATGCATTAAATTTCCTATCAATTACAATTCTAATTTATTTTCCTTATTATGTAATAAATATTTTAAACATGTTATATTTCTAAAATCCATTTTTTTTTGTTTTATTTAATTTATACAATGATTCGATTAGTTGAAAGTATTTTGGCTAACCTGATTTTAGTTTCTTAAGAACTGGACAACTGCCGTGACGTCAGCTGTTTGTCTAACTTTCAATCAGCTGGCTTTGTACAAACAGCCAAGGTTCATGTCAAGCCCGTTTAACGTTCTTATCGGTTACTAGCAACATAATTCAAACTAACTTCGTTTACTATTTTAAATATGATTTCTGATACTTTACAATTTCAATCTTTTGCCTTAAAACGGCATATATTCCATTTATTACAATAATACCGTTTTAATACGTAGACACACAGATACACAGACATACAGATACACAGACACAAATATACAAAGATACGTAGACACACAGATACACAGACATATAGATACACAAACATACAGATACACAGACACACAGATACAAAGATACATAGACACGCAGACACACAGATACACAGACACACAGATACACAGACACACATATACAAAGATACGTAGACACACAGATACACAGACATACAGATACACAGACACACAGATACACAGAAACACAGATACAAAGATACACAGACATACAGATACAAAGATACACAGACACACAGACACACAGATACAAAGATACACAGACACACAGATACAAAGATACACACACACACAGATACACAGACACACAGCTACACAGTCATACAGATACACATACACACATATTTACAGACACACAGATACACAGATACATAGACTCACAGATACACACGGTATACACCTCTCTTTTTGCGTCGGTGGTTAAAAAAGAAATTACCAAATTGTACATATAATATACGCTAAAATAACAGCCATGTTAAGCATCAACATAAACGGAAACTCCCTGAAATAAATATTCCCTTATCTAAAACATATTAAATAATTCGATTATGCAGCTGGACCGCTGACGTAAGTTTAGCGAATTTTCGAATTTATACGTGTTACGGTCTCAACCAACAATTTGAGAAATTGGTCTATTCACGAAGGCGCTGAATAGATTCCTATGTGTACGAAATATATTAGTAGAGTTTGTTTGCACCTTTGGCTCCAACTTCGACTGACGCATTCGACCTTGCGGCCTCGAGATATGGACTGCTTGGATTCGCTCGCAGCGTACAAACTCGGATCAGAATCCGTTAGCCAAATAATTCGATAACCGGAACCACGGTTTTTGACCGTAACTGTTTTTTAGATTTTCCGTACTAGAATAAAACTTGTTTAGGGTTTTATGTAACAAAATAAATGAAGGATATTATTCTGTACATTTTTTTTACACAACCTCATAGCTCACATGGTTCCTCATAAATCGATCAAAACGTAAAACACCATAAAAGTGACCGTTTTAAATCCACATGGGGAATTTCCCCTTGGGTGCAGCTTCTGATCCGATTCCGACGGATGGGATGCAGTTTGTCAGATGCGAACTTAGCGAACTGGTCCTTCATAACCCTAAACCGCAGGGTCGAGGTGCAACTCGCAAAACGAGTATTTCCGCTGCGAGTGGATGGAGTCTGAGGTGCAAACCAATTCTACTAATATATTTCGCACACGCAGGCAACATTTCGCCAATATTTGGTTGAAAACCTAAAACGTATAAAGTTATCTTTGGAAATTCTCTCAACTCACGTCAGCGGTTCAGCTGAGTGATCTAATAATTATATTTCTTTTGATTATTCTGTTAAATCCTTGCGTCATCATAGAACTGCCATAAAGAATGTTGAAGTGGATCGTTTAGAGTATGGTTTCGTGTTTAAAGCTCTGTAGATCTCGCAAGGTCCTCTTCTATGCGTGTAAGATGTCCGTATTGGTATCGATATCGGTGTACGTGTGACATTTGTTATAACGAGGTGTTGAGCGTAATTTGAATTGTTTGTTTTTCCCTTTCTTGTGGGTAAGTGTTCTTTAAACATTGTGCGGAGTTACCAATTTATTCCCGATCTCTGTGTTTTTTGTAATCTAGTTATGAACCCGTGTAAACGTAGTGTGTGTGTATGTGAATACAAATGTTTTAAATAACAACGGCCGGCTACATTTTACGCCTTATATACATTTTATGAATTTAGCTTTTCTGCCCCTTACTTACTAAACAGTCAGAGTGGTGTGACTTCTAACTACCTCTGTAAACAGTGCGTGTGTTTTAAATGGGCCACCATTGGTATCTTGTAAACTATAAATCTGACAGCAAACTTTAAATGAAGAACTTTTCCTTGTTTTACAAAAAATAAAAGAAATATGTTTTTAAAATATTTGTAAATGGCCCTCATTTTTCAAAATGGCAGTCAACTGGAACTTCATATGGAACACAATATTTGTTATGATCATTTTAGATTTAAAAGTTATTTTAATACTTTTTTATTTTTAGTGTGTTTTGTTTAACTTATACTTCTTTGCACTGGTTGTAATCGGAATGGGGTGTCAGTCGAGAAACCGCCTCACGCGTTAGGAGTAAAATCCGGAATGTGCCTTTTTATACTTTTTCTCTACAAGAGATACCTCAAGAGTCTCGGTGGGTGAGTGGTTAATGCACTCTATTTCCATGCTAGAATCCCTGCTTCGATCCCCGGCTGGAAAATATTTTTTTTCAAAAATTATAGGAAAGTATATACGAATATACGAATGGCCAAAGAAGTATAACTTCCACCGTCTGGTCTGACGCAGACCCAATTTTGTTTTATACCCCTCTGACTTTTAAATGGTTAGCCGTAAAAAAAAACAAAAAAAACAAACTAAGAACAAAAAAGTCTTAAAATAACATGTAAAATCCAAAATTATCAGTAAATATATTGTGTTCCATAAAAATTCAAAAGTTGGCTGAAATTTACAAACATTTTAACTTCATAATTTTTAAATTATACAAAATCAAGGAAGGTTCTACATTTGAAGTTGACACAATACCAATTGGGGCTAATTTAAAAAGACATCCTTGTATTATATTACTTATCCTACACTAAAACCTACATTTAGGCTATGAAGAGAACATTTTGAAAATCAAAGTTTAACCTAACTTAATAAACTTTTAAGAATTTATTATTTTAAGAATAATAATACAAAACAAATTCTCACTCTTATATGTTTAATATCAATCGCGTTTCAACTACACAGTTACCGCAATCAATTATCAAATTATAACTGTTTAAAGCTGTATTATTAAGGCTCTTCTTTACCTTGAAGAAAACTTCCGAGTGTACAGTATGATTTCAATACAAAAGGCCTGGCTGAAGCCGCAAAATCGTTGAAACATGCATTCGTAATAACGTGTTTCGGATTCTATTTATAAATTAATAATCTGGGAAACTACTTTAAGTTTTAAAGAACGCTTTGTATTTTTTACGTGTTAGCTTAAAATATGGAAATTATTACTTAAAACTCCCAAAAAATGCGTTAAAAATAATCGATTTTTATTCAGTTAAACTGTTGATTAAAAGGAGTTGCCGACGATTTATTTCAATTATGAGATATAAGACAAAAGCGCAAAGCCTTTAAGAACACTTAAAGATGTTTCACAACTTTTTAGGTTGAAAAACGGCGTCCGAAACACGTTAGTACGAAGTGCATATTTTTGCTGTTTTACGCAAGGTATAGAAGACCCTTGATCAAATAAAATAAAATGAACTAGTAGTGGATGGAAATTTATGTACGAATTGAAAACGCACGGTCGCAATAATCTATGAAACAAATTTACTTACAACAGGAACAGGGCATGGTGGTTCTGATTGGATACCTAATGCTTTCAACATGTTCTGAAAACATTTTCCATAAAATCGGAAAATTGAAGCGCAAGCATCTTTTTGTTTTATAACAAACGCATTCTTCATCCATCCTCCACTGCCCCATTTGTCGGCTCGAAACCAAAGCTGAAAACAAAAATTATTAAGTTAAAATGTTACTTAAAAATGTGCACTTGTTTTAATTCCTATGTATCAACTGATTTAACTAAAAACAAAAACTGTTTATTTGATTTTTTACAACATTTTCCTTAATTTCCGAATGTAAATCATATTTTAATTTCCTAGAATGTTTTTAAAACAGCTTTTGTTACACAGTAGTATTTCAAAAGTAGTTGAAGTGGAGGATGTTAAATAGTTACATAATTTTATTTATGTAAAATAAAATTATATTTTAATGTTAAAGTAAGTATTTGATTCTTTTTAACTGAGCTCGTTCTTTAACATTTCTTTTACGTTTTGATTTTCTAAACTCCTTTTCATTAGAACTTATCTGACATATTTACAGTTCATTCCAGTTTTTCTCCGTACCATATTTCCTTTCGGGACGACAAAGTGATACTTTCCACCGTTAAGGGTTGGCTCTAGCTGTCGGCCATGTTGGCTGACACTCCATAACACCAATGTTAAATTCAAATTTTTCCTTTATTTTTGATCGGAAAATTATAAACGATATGTCATTTTAAAGCTATGGTCAATATGAATGCAAATGGCTTTTTCAAAACTAAGGAAAATATTTTGTTTAATATTTATTAACAATTTAAAACATTGATTTTTTATATTTTTTTATGTTGTCACTATTAATTAATTATAGCGAAAACCTACCAAGCCATTCGCATGAAGAATTTCGTCCCCAAGATTTTGGTATTTTTTTTTAAACGCTATTTGAATAATTGCGGGTTTTAAATGGATTTAGGCTGATCAATGTCCGTGTAACCTACCGCCGCTATAGGGTGATTTTTAATATTTTTTTACGTTGTAACTATTAATTATAGCGAAAAATTCGGATAAAGAATTTTTCCCCAAGAGTTTGGTATTTTTTTTTTTAAAACGCTATTTGAATAATTGCGGGTTTTAAATGGATTTAGGATGAGCAATGTCCGCGTAAACTACCGCCGCTATAGGGAGTCGCAGGTTGCATTCTGTTTTACTAGAGTCGACCCTTAAGGCACAAGCAATAATATAACTATTCCAAAATGATACTTTGATGTCTTACAGAAACATTTCCATCCATGGGTATGGCCAACTGTACAGTACCGATGAGGTTGACGATATCCCTGGATTTCCTGTCCAACTTGATTTTAAAACTTATCTGGTCACTTCCTACATCATCGCAGTCCTCGACCCGGATGAAAGTGAAGTTCCAAAATCTCTGAAAATTAAAAACATCAAATTTCTCATTATGCTTTATTTACTCAACCTTGATTGTTTTCCCGCTAAGATGTGTTTGAAATGAATGATCGTAAAATGTTCTTGTTAGCGAATTTCCACAGGAGAGATGAGCTATCGAATTGACCTCTATGGTAAGACCTAAGGTCGGGAGTAGTAAACGGGCAACAATCATGGTCCCTAGATCATGTTTTGGGGTGTAATTAAAAATTCATATATTGTGGTTCGCACTCTAATGTCCGCAATTTAAGTTCGATTTGGTCCAAATTTGGTACATACATTGGCCGTCTAAGTCGCTCGGACGAGTTCGTTAGCAAAACAATCCAAGAACATGAAGCACATTTTTGGATCGGAAGTAACACTTTTTTGAGATTTTTCGAAGGCCTATTCTAATTAAACTTTTTCAAGGTTTGAGCTAAAAAAATAAATGTAGGATTTTTGGTTTATCACACGTCTTAGAGCTCGCTTCCCCAAAATCGACCAAAATGTAAAATAATATAAAAATATCCGGTTCAGATCTGAGGCCGCAAGGTCGAGTTTTTCAGCTGCGAGCGGAACGAAGCAGTGCGTGATCCGGAGCTGGAGGCTGATGTGCAAACAAATTCTACCAATATATTTCGCACACGCAGGCAGCTATTCAGCGCCTTCGTGAGTAAAACGATTTCCCAGATAGTTTTTTGAAACTCAAAAATATATAAACTTATTTTTGAAAATTGACTGCTACATTTTCCAAGATAGATGCTACGGCAACGAATGTAACTTCGTTACAAAATCGTACCTTGGTTCAGTAACCTAGAATTGTGTTAAGCTTTTGAACCAAACCATTTATTGTATTATAATATGTAACAACAGATGTTTAAATTATAATGCAGTAAGCCTTTTTAACTTCCCGCTAAGAAAATTGAAAATTTTCTAAAATCGGGAAGTTATTGGTTTCACCCCGTTTTTCGAAAATCGAGTATTCATCAGATCTCGACGTTGTGAGGTCCTAGGAATCTTCCCTGACCACTCCCGAGAGGGTTTCACCCTGTCTGTATGTATGTGTGTGTGTATGCAAGTATGTGACCCGCTTATAACTTCTGAACGGCTTAACCGATTGGATCCTACCAAACGGCGTTCAAAAGAGTTCCATCAAACTTAGATTTCCTGAAAATTTCAACTAATTCGGACCGGTAGATTTTGAGAAATTTCGAAAAAACTAAGAAATAAAAAATTTTCAAATCAGGTTTTTTTGGAATAACTTTAAAACGACTTTACCGATCAATTCCAAAATCTAATCAGCTTTTAACCTTGAAAAGCGACGTCGATCGCTACCAGTCCGGTCAAAATCGGGTAATTAGTTCGTGAGATATCGTGAACGAAAGAAAATAAAAAAAAGTGTTTTTTCTCAATTTCTCCGAAATTTTTCATCAGAAAAAATTTTGTTGTCGATTCTTTCAATGGACTTGAAAAACTGCATCGATTGCCGCAAATCGAATAAAAATCGGTTGATTCATTCGCGAGATATCGTGAACGAAATAAAATAAAAAAAGTGTTTTTCCTCAATTTCTCTGAAACTTTTCATATGAAAAATTTTTGTTGTTGATTCTATCAATGGACTTAAAAAACTGCATCGATTGCCGCAAATCGCATAAAAATCGGTTGATTCATTCAAAAGTTATGGCAGTTCAAAATTTCCAAAAATAGTGTTTATCAAACTTTCATCATACTTTTGTAATTAAACTTAACGGGAAGTTACAGGGATGGCCTTTAGGGTCAATCGTTTTCCAAATTGTTTTATATTTTTTCTGCTTGTTTTTATTTTATTAACCTAACCTTAAAAAAGCTGTTGGTTGTGAAGTAGATAGTAATTGAATCGATTATTTCAGAAACCCCTTAACTGTCAATTTCGACAAAAATGACTTTTCTGCAGAATATTATTGTACAAAGTAAAATACATCGTTTAGTTCAGAAATGCCTCATCTATGGACCACCTAAGCTTGTTTCAATGGGTCTTGAAATATTCGTTTATTGCAGAAACACCTTAACTAGAACAGTTATGGGCTTTTTGTAATAAACTTGTTTTAATTTTGTTTTGTGGTGACATATCGTTTGGAAGCAATGACTATTATTTATTCATGTCATAAATGTTTTGTTCTTGATTGTTGTGTACTTTTTGCAAGTTAGTTGTGTACCTAACTTAGAAAGTGTGTTTGTGTCACTGAAGTTTATTATTACTTTCTGTTGTAATATTATTTTACAAAGTAGTTTATGATAGTGTTGTGATTAAAATATGTGTGAAACTTTTGATAAAGAACCACCACAAAAGAGAAGAAGAGGTATTGTTCATAATAAGAGGTATAAACGTAACATTGTACGTAATGCAAGAGTTAAGGGTGAAGGGTATTTGTCACACAAAGTTAAGAACGTATCAGAAAAATTATTTCCTGAAAACATTACTTGTAAAAGATCAAACAAATGTTACTCAAAAGTAACAAATGATTGTGTAAATGATATCTGCGACTATTTTTACAACCTTGAAAGTAAAAATCAAAAAGATATTTATTTTCAAACCCTACACAACTTAAAAACAAACGGTGCTAAAATGTATGTTTATCATGAGGGAGTGACAAACAAATCACCTGACGAAGTGTGCTCCTTCCTTTTTAATTACAGTATATCAAAACTGAGATTGTAGGCACTGTAAATCGCTTAACTTTGTTTAGTGATGGACCTTATGGTCAGGAAAAGAACCACACATTAATGAGATTTCTGTTGAATTTGTGTGACAACAGTTATTTTGAATCCATAACTTACAACTTCCCACTAAGAAGTCGCTCTTATTCCCCGTGTGACCGGGATTTTGGATGTATAAAGCGTACTATAAGAAAAGTAGACAGAATCTAAACACCTCAGCAATATGGAGAGCTAATTTTAAATGCTACTAAAAGAGGACGATTCTCAGTTCTTGAAGTTAAGACGGAAGATATTTTAAAAACTGATGGCAAACTCACTATAAACAATCTACTTGTTCTGAAGCAACTACAGGAAGACAACAAAAGACAAGGAGCACTTTGAAATATCGACTTACAAGCAGTTCAAGTTTAGCTCCACAACCGCTGGGAAAGTAATAGTAAACGACTTCATTGATGGCTTGACTCCCTCAACATTTTCGATGTCAAATTTTGACAAAGCACCACAACTACCAATTCAAGTGGCCTACCTCTGGGAAAGGTAAGATAATAAAACTGCTGCCTAAGTCTCCTGTCTTATTTCCTTAATTTCAAAGTATTTTCATTTCAAAAGCAGTTCCACTTTTCAAAACAACATGCATATTTGTTTAAAATCATTAATATTTTGTTTTTAAAGTATTATTCCACAAAATTTTGTAGGCCTACCTGTACTCAAGTTTCTTTTTAAAGTAATAAAACTAAATTTATTTAAAACATGATGTTTGTCCACAAAGTTTAGAAAATATTAAACAGTCTATACTACTATACGTACAAAGAACCAAGGAAGATTTTTGGACCCACTATACATAAGAAGACGTTACTAGATATAAGTAAACTTACTGAGTACACTACAGGCTATGAACAGTTTTTGAGTACACTACAGACTCAATTTTGCAGTGGCAAACAACAGATGCTGAAAATCCTCCAGATCCTTAAGGAGAATGTGACTAAAACTCAGTTTTGGTAGTTTTATTTTTGTAATGTTACGGCATTAGTTTGTTTTCCGTCTAAGTAAATATTTAGGTATCTGACATGTGTTTGTGGTTAATTTATTGTCCTGAAAACATGAAAATAGTAAAAAACAACAACAAAAATGGTGGGTTAATTAACTAGTTCTAGATATTGTTATAAGTCTTTATTGCAGAAATCCCGTATATGAAGTGTTTACTGCAAAAACACCATAAGTGAACAATTTGAATTTTTTTTTAATTTGAAGAGGTAACTTTGTACAGGTTAGAAAATACTGTTAAAATAGTTCAAACCTCATATAGATTCAAGGTAAAAAATAGCTTTTAAATATAAACATTATTTTAGTGCTAAGAAGTTTTTTTAGTTTCCCAAAATTTTTAAAATTGTCAGTTAAGGGGTTTCTGAAATAATCGATTCAATTAAACTAATCCTAAGTTGTATACGTTGGTTGCTATGGCAATGAATGTAAATACATTGAACAAACGTGTGCTGGTTCGGTATTTATATGCTGTAACTAAAACAGTTGTGTTGATAAGCTTTTTATTCGAACCAGCTGTTTTATTTGTTATAGGGATAGGACTGAACCCAGTATTTTGATAGTTTCAACCCTTAAAATCAATATTTTGCAAAATCATTTCTCACTGCACTTATACATAGCGGTATGAATCTACAATAATAGTTTTAAGCCTCTAGCTGTCATAGTTTTGTCTGTACGTTGGTTATGAATCGACCAGTCAGGGCTTCGTCTATACTAATATTACAAAGAGGTAAAATGTGTTTGTTTGTATGTAGGGGGTAATCTCTGGAACTACTAAACCGATTGAAAAAATAGTTTTACTAATAAAAAGCTACACAATGCCTGAGTAACATAGGCTATATTTTCTATTGATAAAAACATAATTTATTTCAATATTCGTCAAATTAGTCGGAAAAATCTTAGGTTAGGCCTAGACTGATGAATTACTATAGCAACCAATTGAATAAAATAACAGATAAAACAGCTGTTTGTTCTAATATTTCCATTTCACGCTTTGAAACAACTATTTGTGTTTCAAACTTTTTGGTTGGGTTTTTATTAAAGTGTAGAACTGAGCCTTGCTGGTACTTTTAACCTTTATTATAACTGCTGTTATAAAATGTACGAAATAATTTGATTTGAACATTTAACATTATTTACCATCTCTTGGCTTTGGGGTTGTTATTAATCCTACACCTTTATTATAAACAAAACATAACGCGATTATGTGTATAGAAGGTTCCAACGGGGCGTGCGGAGCACGCAGGGGTTTCCCCTAGTCTCTCTCTATATATAATCCAAATACCACTCACTGACTTATCACGAAATCTCAAAAACCACCGAACGGATTGGAATGAAATTAGGTATGTAGCTTCCCCAAGGTGCTCGCTAAGAAGGGTTTTCACAAATTTCGAAATTTCAAGGGGGGACTTGGGGGTCAAAGTTACTAAAAAAAACCACCGAACGGATAGGAATGAAATTTGGTATGCAGCTTCCTCTAGGGCCCTAGGTGCTCGCTGAGAAAGGTTTTAAAAAATTAGAATTTTTAGTGGGTTTGGGCGGTCTAAAAATCCCCATATGAAATACATAGTGTAATATTTTTATTGATATATTTTTTTGTTAATATACATTTAACTTTGATTTGTCTATCCGTGCAAAGCCGGATCGGGCAGCTAGTCTTTTATATATAGCAACAGAGCCCGTTGTGGTTCAATACAACGGTCTCTAGAAAAATATTACATATATGCTTTACTTCTTGTGAAATACCTGAAAATTAATTTGATTTTTTTTCAAGAACGAAATTGTTTTGAATAAAAAAAACTAATTTTCTAATAGAGCAAGATAATAAAAAAGTAAAATGTAATATATTTATTTACAGTATATTTCTTTATAAACAACATTCTTTGTAAATACTTCCTGTGAGGTTTTCAACAATCTTCCTGGGATAATTTTAATTTTAATGTCTTCAAACCTTTTTACTCTAGAAAGTGCAACGTACAATTGTCCATAGCTAAATACTGGTGCTGGAAGGTAAACACCAACTTTCTCCAATGTCTGGCCTTGTGTTTTATTTATTGTTATAGCAAATGCTAATTTTATAGGAAATTGCTGTCTTTTCAAAACAAATGGCAAATCTGTGTCCGACTGTGCTAAATTAATCCTAAATTAACACAATTTCACATGCTGACGATCCAGTTAAAACCTCTGCAATTATTAAATTTGGCTTGAGTTCTTTAACAATTAATCGTGTGCCGTTACATAATCCCCGTTTTGTGTTAAGATTTCTTAGCAAAATTATCACAGCTCCGATCTTTAAATTTAAATTATGTATTAGCATTCCTGATGGTGATAGCTGATTTAAAAATTCTATTGGATAATGAATATCTGCTTGTGAGAAACTATCGTCCGCTTCAATAGAATCCGAACTTAAATATGTTGCTGATGTTCCTTCCAGTAAGTTGTGAACAGTTTCGTTTAGAAAATCCACATCTGAATTTTTTTTAGCATAAAATTGCCTTTTGGGCGTATTCATGAGAGTGAGCAATGTCTAACTTATCTCCAAATATATCGGTGGCTATGTTACCGGTGCTTAAAATATTTGGTGGTATTGTTCTTCTGGTAAATCATTATGTTCTATCAGTCAGACCATTCCCTATGCTTAATAGCCACTTGCTAAATAAATCATCCACTGATCGTACATTTTTACTCAGTCGTAGGATCTTAAAGGTTTCCCACAGTGGATGGAATTTTATACTTGTTTCTATTATTTTTATTCTGTTACCATGTCTGACAACTGGCAGAGTTTGCCTGAAATCCCCGCCCAATAACATAACTTTTCCACAGAAAGGGTTCTGGTTGTTCATTATTTCCTTTAGTACTCTGTCAATAGCAGTCAAAGCAATTCCTGGTGCCATAGTTGCTTCATCCCAAATTGTGATTTTAGCTGATCTGATGATAGTGGCTTCGAGAGAATTTAATCTTATATTTGATACGGATGTCTCGTTTAAAGGAGGTACTAATTTGAATTAGTTAAAATATGTTTTATTTTATTTTGTGTTATTTCTTCCCATTTCAGATTACAGGTCATTGTAATAAAAAGATCGGGTTTACCGTAGTTCCTCACTATTGACATAGCGTCTTGATAATTTTGCATCATATTTCGTGGACTTCCTTGAAACGTTGATGGCAAAAAGAAAGGCTTTCCAGGGGGAAACAATTCATTGTCTCCTGATAACCGAATCTGGTTCATTAAACCTTTGCACTGTTCAATTCTAAGTTGATATTGATTTTGTCGAATGAAATTTAATCTATTTGCCTCAATTTTGGTGTAGGCTTCAACAATATATTGTTGCGTGAGTTTTCCTCCGCACAATAAAGGATTGAATTCATCACGTACTGAAAGACGATATTGATAATATTGCATCTGCTGAGTGACTCTTGATCTTGGAGTTGAAGCTTTATTTTTAATATTTTGGAGACACGATGGCTTATTATTCAGTGGAATATTAATCCCCCTCCCAACTTTGATCGCCATATGGAAAGAATAGAGGATATACCATTGGTTCCAAATTTGGGTCTAAAATGCTAATTCTCTGAGTCTTTCTCTTATTGATCGTGTTGTAAGCACGACAATGAATCAATAAATCACGGTGCAGAGGTGGTTCGCCATCCGTATTCTCGAAAATAACAGCAACCTCATTACATCTTGCAGAGTTATATCTTCTTTCATCATATTTTCGGTCCTGAATTATAGCCATTGCCACATCAGATGAAACAGCGTTATTCATTAATGTGTCTTGCATGCATTCTTGCTCTACTTCATACATCATTTTGCAGGCTTCTGCAAATGGATTATAATTTGACATGAATGAGCCTAATATTTGTAATAAAATGTTCATTGCATCCAGAGTTTTCTTTAATTTTCATTCTATTAGCTGTAGCCTCATAAGGATCAAGTATGTACAACTGAGCATATTTACGCTGTTCTCCATTTTCAGGATGTAATGTACCAGCACGATGATAGATAGTGCCATTTATTCTAAAACAATAAGGACCATAACTTGAAGGAGGAACTATTTGCTCTCCCATAGAAGCAAAAGATAGGGAGCTGTTAATTGAACGAATATTGTACATAAAGTTATCGGAATAAATATGGTTATTAGTCATAATCTGTTCAAGTGCATAACATTACATTGTCATTACATTGTTCGAATGCAGTTTGAAATCGTTCTAATGTAACTTTTCCTTTTGAGCAGCATTTAGAAAACATTTTATCAATAGGTCTTTCTCCAACAAAGTGTTTAGCACCACAAAATTCACATACTTCACTAAGACTGTCACATGAGTGTAATTTTATTTCGTTTTCATCATTTATATCTTTTAAGGCTTCAGGCACAAAAATGATTGGTAGTTGTAAAATATTATTTACATCACTATCCTTTTCCCCCCTTATCACTGTGCGATCAGCTGTTGATTCACGTCTGCCTGAACATGTTTTCGATTTTTTTTCTTGGCTGGACGTCCACGTTTGCAAGTTGAGGAGGTTGCATCCTCTTTGAGTGAAGTGTTAGTCACACTATCTTGTTTTGTATCTTTTTCATTTTGTGTGTCTCCATCCTTGTGATTGCTTGTTAAAAAATAGTTTTTCTCTTGTATTAAATCATTATTCAAACTATAATTTTGTTTCTTTAATTTATTTTTATGAGCAGCTGTTGATTCACGTCTGCCAGAAAATGTTTTTATTTTTCTATTCTTTGCTGGACGGCCACGTTTGGATTTTGGTAAGGTTACATCCTCTTGATTCTCAGAATTAGTATTATCTATCAAAACATCGTAGCATCCACATTAACTGAGAATCGTAGTTTATATATTGTTGTGCCTTCACTAACCGTTACATAAGAATCCAAGTTCTCAGCATATATTTTGAATTGGCAGCTGCAGCTTCAATTTCAACATTCCCGGCGTATTCACCAACTTTAGCCATTAGATTTATTGTATTCTGTTGCGTTTTGTACTGGTAGTCTATATGTGTTATCCCCTAGGATAAAAGGGCAATAGTAGTCCCAGTTATTTACGACTGCATCAACTACTGTAAATCGTATATCATTGTATCTAGATTGAGATTTATGACTTAAAAATGAGATACTCCTAAAGAAACAATTTCCATCACCAAAAATATCGTGAATAGTAAAATTATTCATTTTCAATCTAATATAAAATATCTACTCTTATAATTCACAGTTCAAAATGACAATTTATGGTTGTGAAATCCATACACCACTTTACTTACTAATAATTAATGGTACAATATAAACACATAAGTTAGGAAACACACATATTACATAAGGAACACACTTTATCCACAAATCCAAATTGTAAACAATCAAGTTCTCACATAAAAAAACAATCAAGATTTATGACATAAAAATGAGATTCTCCTAAAGAAACATTTTCCATCACCAACTATATATAGTGAATAGTAAAATTATTAATTTCCGTCAATCTAATATAGGCCCGTAGATATTTTATACAGGGTGTTACAAAAATTTTGGGCGAGAGCTTTCCAACGACCCAGTACGGTAATTAAAAACATCGGTTCAGTAGAACTGTAGATTTATTATTATTAGCTTTTATATTTATATAATAAAGGAGCATTTATGGGTTTTTGAAGAGTCATCAAAACGTTATAGTGACTGACCTTCACCATTGAAGGAGCTGCTAAATGTGTCCTCCATTGATTGTCACGCACTGCTCCAGTCATGGGCCCATCAACTGCCTCACTCGTTCGAAAATCCCTGGCATCTCTCTTATCCTTCGGCACCCACATTCAACCCTCTCTCTGAGCTGCTCAATGTTCTCAACAGGGGTTGAATACACTAAAAGGTGTCTTTCAATTTATAATAAAACATAAATTAAAATTGAACTATTGGGAGTTTTTCTAGTCCCTAGTTTTAATCGAATTTTCCTTTGAAATTGTTACATGGCCGCCATTTTGATATTTATTAATACATTTTTGCAATTATATTGTCATTCGATTTGAAATGAAAAGTGCTTTAAATTTAGTGTCTAGTAAAATTTTGTTTTAGTAGCTGGTATTCATGGAATTTGACTTTAAATGTTTTAAATGGCCGCCATTTTGAAATTTTATGAGTCTGATCAAAGATGTTTTTGTAAAATGTCTATAGAGTTAAAGTATATATCAAGTATCATAAAAATATCTCAAAGGGCTTTTGAGTTATTAATTATTTTAAAACAAATAGAAAATGGCGGATTACGGCTAAACTAAGCCGAAATCCAAAAAATGTTATACTACATTTTCGACTTATTTTTGCATGTAGAATCTGAATCTGCATAGCCCTCTACAAAAATAACTAAAACAATTGTTAAATTAAAAAAATTATGGTTTTAGGCTCATTTTGGTTGTTGTAGACAATTACCAAGAAATAATGTTTTTAGTTTTTTTGTCGATGTCGATAACTCGGTTATCCTTTGATCTACTGAAACTATAAACGCTATTTTGAGAATTATAAAAATAAATTGTTTGTGTTTTTTACACTTGTTAATGGTAACATATACAAAACACTTATTCCAAATTTAAACTCGATATCTTATCTATTTCTATAGTTACAGTGAGTTTTTGTAAATAAACAAAATAGCGGATTATGGCTAAACTAAGCCGAAATCGAAAAATGTTATACTACATTTTCGACATATTTTTGCATGTAGAATCTGAATCTGCATAGCCAGCCCAACCTTTTTGTAACACCCTGTATAAAATATCTACTCTTATAATTCAAAGTTCAAAATGATAATTTATGGTTGCGAAATAAATACACCACTTTACTCACTAATAATTAATGGTACAGATTAAGCACATAACGTAGGAAACACACACATTACATAAAGAGCACACTTCAACCACAAATCAAAATTGTAAACTACAAAATGTAAGCAAAGAAAATTCAAGGAAATAACAATACAACAATCAGATGTTACAACAATCAGCTGTTAAATTATTAACACATGTTTCATATAATCAGATGATGCATACCGGTAAACCCATTTCACTAAAAATGTATAGGTTGTATCTGCTTTTTATGCATGATTTTGAATGGGAGGTAACTTGATCAAAGTGTAAGGTAATACGTTGAAAGAAAAAAAAAATGTCCCATCAAATGCCAAAATCCAAAATTAAATAAAAATTGTAAATTGAAACAAAATTAGATAGAGTAGATAAAGATTTTTTGGAGGTTGTTTACATTTTTGCAAATAACTTTTAAATGGTGAGGAAATCGATTAAAGTGGAAGGTGAAATTCTGAAAGAGCATGACATTTTCTACAAAATATTCTAAAGTGTTTTTAGATAATACCGATCAAAGGCAACCAAAACTTGGCTACAAATAAAAACTTTGAAAAGAGCCGTTTTTAATGTATTTCTTATAGAAAACATGTGTTTTTACCTTTTCACCATTAATCTTAAAAAAAATCAATCTTTCATAATTATTTGCAAATCTACACGGATGAAGCTTGCCAACGACTCATTAATTAATAAAATCGGTCTAGTAGAACTGTAGATTTAGTTGTACAAAGTTTAACAAAAGTATCTATAACTCAGTATTTTCTCACCACTATAAATTCGGAGGTTGCTTACCTTTTTTGTAAATAACTTTAAAATGGTGAGGAAATCGACGAAAGTGGAAGGTGATATTCTGAAAGAGAATAAAATTTCCTACAAATTACTATTATGCATTTCTATAAATTACTGATAACGGGCTGCCAAAATTTGGCTACAAATAGAAACTTAAAAAAAATAAGCCGTTTTTAACGTATTTCTTATAGAAAACATGTATTTTTACTTTTTCACCATAAATCTTAAAAAAATCAATCTTTTATAATTATTTGTAAATCTAAGTTGATGAAGCTTGCCAACGACCCATTAATTAATAAAATCGGTCTAGTAGAACTGTAAATTTAGTTGTACAAAGTTTAACAAATATATCTCTAACTCAGTATTTTCTCACCACCGTAAATTTGGAGATTGCTTACCTTTTTTGTAAATAACTTTAAAATGGTGAGGAAATCGACCAAAGTGGAAGGTGATATTCTGAAAGAGAATAAAATTTCCTACAAATTACAATTATGCATTTCTTGAAATACTCAATAAAGGCAGTCAAAACTTGTCTCCAAATTAAAGATGTGAAAAAACCCGTTTTCAATGTATTTTTTATGGAAAACAGGTTTTTTAAAATTTTTCACCATAAATCCTAACAAAAACCAACTTTCATAATTATTTGCAAATCTACAGTGAGAGAGCTTTCCAACGACCCAGTAATTAATAAAATCGGTCCAATAGAACTGTAGATTTTTCTGTCTGAAGATATTTTAAATTGAATTATATAAGAGTAGATATTATGTTTTTTACCGTTGTAAGTTTAAGAGATAGAAATAACCATAACATTGTGGTATTAAGTATGGCATAATTATTATAACCACTGTGCCAGTTTAACGTGTATCCTATATCATATTTTACCAACCCAGAGCAATAATTAAATTAATAAACAACCACTCAGATTGCACTCCTCCCAAACTCCCCGCA